>JAODAL010006002.1:0-137930 GCA_025379985.1 Phyllomedusa bahiana | reverse complement strand
GCTAAAACTACGGGTCCTATTCAAAAAAAAGTTGTTTCAAATTTAACATTTTTCTTAAAATTGCAAGGTGGCTCAAGGGTGAGGTGCTTTAAAACGGGAAAATAGGTAAAAACCCTGTTAATGGACACATATTGAAAAATACTTTTTTGCAAGATCTTTAACATAGCTATTAATCCCGTTTTGAAAAAACCCCTTTAATACAAGAAAAAAAAAAAAAGACATGGGGGATTCATCCTATTTTAAAAATGTGTTTTTCTAAAATTTAAACTACTAAAAAACTTGCTTACAAATAGCTGTAAAAAAATTCCTCGAAACAAGGAGGTACGGGAAAAAATTTGACCAATGTAGGTTATTCAGGGGACATGGAGTTGGACAGGGACAAGAACAAATACGAGACAATTTCCTCCACACTTTGAGTAAAATGAGAAAAAGAATCCAAAGAAAAAGGGGCACCGGGGTGAAACAGACTTTAAACCACCATTTTTTTCCAAGTAAAGCTCAATTGGCCCACTCATCGGAGGGGCAGCGCTACCCGGGTTTTTGACTTGTACAGAGGAAGTCTGGAGTTCCACACCTTCCGCTTCCGCACTCTGCTTCAGCACGCCATTTTTGTTGCGCGTCATCGGGGATTTTAACCTGCGTGTTAATAGATGACGACGCCAGCCTGGGCTCTCACCGCCCCCCACTGTAACTCCGGCCCGGGGTTCATGGGGGCACAGGACAGTTCAGTCAATGTCCATTCAACTAAAATGGTGTGAATACCCTTTTTTCCCGGGCACTTGAATCGGGGGGTCAGACATTTTTTAAGGGCATACAGGGCCCAGACAGGACAGTATATGTCCATTTCAACAAAAATGTTGTTTAAAAAGACTCCTTTTTTCTGGCACTTTTAAACTGTGGGGCAGACGGGGTTTAAAAGGTCATTTTTGCGGGACAGGACAGATAAGTTAGTGTCCATTCAAATAAAATGTGGGGTTTAAAGACCCTTTTTTCGGGGACTTTTTTTAAAACGGGGGTCATGCAGGTTGGGGGCTCAGCACTTTTCCCGGGGCAGGAATTCAATATCCGTTCAAGTAACAGAGGTTTAAACCATACTGCCTTTTGGGAACTTTTTTAATTTTTGGGGGATGCGGTTTAAGGGGCAGGCTTTTTTACAAGACAGGGGTAGGAATGGCTGTGATTTTTTTGTGACTTTTATAACTAAGTGTGTTGCCTAAGATGTACACGTATCCATTTGACTGTTTTGGGTGTTTAATTTCAGCTTTTCCACCCTTTTTGGGGGGGAATAATGAAGGGGTTGTTGCTCTCCCATAGACTTTAATGGAATGCCATATCCCATCTCCTATCAAAACCTTATCGATGGCCACTAGAAAATCGCTCGATCCGATAGCCAACGCAATCGCTCAACACTACTCCTCGCTTCTCTCAAAAAAAGGCATGTTTCAATTGAACTGTCTGGGCGTCCCACATTCTCCCTGTCTCAGCTACATCACCTTGCATCTTCAGTGTGTGTTCATGGTCCCGAAGCTGCCATGGTAACTTTCCAAAGCAGCAACTCCCTCATACTGGTCACTGAAAGTTTAAAATGGCACCTCATGGCAAGCAATTAAACTAAAAAAAAGAATAGTTTTTCTACATAAAAATGGCCTACGCTATACGAAGACTGCCAACCCCCTGAAACTGCGCTGAGGCATGGAGGCCAAGACCATACAGAGGTGAAACAAGACAGCTTCCACACAGAACAGGACACACCTTGGTCGACCAAAGAAGTCGAGAACACTTATCCAGAGATAAGTGCTGCCAGCATTGCTGCAGATGTTACAGGGGTGGGTGGATCAGCCTGTCCGTGCTCAGACCATACGCCACACATTGCATTAAATTGGTCTGCATGGCTGTCATCCCCAAAGGAAGTCTCTTCTAAAGATGATGCACAAGAAAGCCCGCAAACCGTTCGCTAAAGACAAGCAGACTAAGGGTATGGATTACTGGAGACATGTTCTGTGGTCTGGTGAGACCAGGATAAACTTGTTTGGTTCAGAAAGTGTCAAGTGTGTGTCACCACAACCAGGTGAGGAGTTACAAAGATAAGCATGGTGGAGGGAGTATCATAGTTTGGGGCTGCATGAGTGCTGCCGGCTGTGGGGAGCTACAGCTCATTGAGAAAACCATGAATTCTAGCATGTACTGTGACATATTAAGGCAGAGCTTGATCCCCTACCTTTGGAAACAGAGCTGCAGGGCAGTATTCCAACATTATAACGACCCCAAACACACCTCCAAGATGACCACTGCCTTGCTAAAGAAAATGAGGGTAAAGGTGCTGGATTGGCCAAGTATGTATCCAGACCTAAGCCCTATTGAGCATCTGTGGGGCATCCTCATAGGGAAGGTGGAGGCGCAAGGTCTCTAATATCCACCAGCTCCGTGTGAATGATGGAGAAGTGAAAGACAATTCCAGTGGCTGCAACCTGTGAAGCTCTAGTGACCTCCATGTCCAAGAGAGTTAAGTCAGTGCAGGAAAATAATGGCCACACAAAATATTGAGACTGTGGGCACAATTTTTTCATTGTCACTTAAGGGCAGGGCCGTTCCTAGGGGCAGGCAGGGCCGTTCCTAGGGGCGGGTGAGGCGGGCGATCGCTCGTCCCGCGGTTAGCCCTGGACTCTACACGGTCGCTGTAAAACGGCCGTGCAGAATCAAAGCCAGCAGCAGCACACACTTGCTGCTGCTACAGGGAGGAGACAGGACGGATCGCTCACCTCATGCCTCCTCCCCTGTATGTATGAGCGCTCAGTCAGCGCTGATACATACTCAGCGTCGCAGGGGGCGCACGGCTTTCACCGCGCCCCCTGCGACACTGAGTCCCGTCCGTCCCAGGAGACCCCGGGAGCGTAGTGTAAGCAGTGTGATGACGTCACGCCGCTTAGACTGAATCCCGGCTCCTGGACCTGGCGCTGCAGGGATCCTGGAAAGGTAAGTGAGTTTTTATTATTTTATTATCCTTAACTACAGGGGGCAACTGGCTAAAAGGGGCAACTGGCTACAGGGGCAGCTGGCTATAGGGGTGGGCAACTGACTACAGGGGCAGCTGGCTACAGGGGCACTGACTACAAGGGGGGCAGCTGGCTTCAGGGGGCAACTGGCTACAGGGGGCAGCTGGCTACAGGGGGCAACTGGCTTCAAGGGGCAACTGGCTACAGGGGGCAGCTGGCTACAGTGGCAGCTAGCTACAGGGGCTACCAGCATGGCTATAGGGGGCAGCTGGCTACAGGGGCAGCTGGCTACAGGGGGCAACTGGCTACAGGTGGCAGCTGGCTACAGGGGGCAACTGGCTACAGGGGCAACTAAAATGGCTGCTGGGGCTACTATCTGGTTACAGGGGGTTATTACATGGCTGCAGGGGCATCTATCTGGCTACAGGGGCAACTATTGTGGCTGCTTGGGCTACTGTCTGGTTACAGGGGGGTATTACATGGCTACAGGGGCAACTATCTGGCTACAGGGACAACTATCGTGGCTGCTGGGGCTACTGTCTGGTTACAGGGGGGTATTACATGGCTACAGGGGGCAACTATCTGGTGAAGCACTGTGTTGCATTGTAGCGCATTAATTTATGGGGGGTGGGAAGGGGGGGGGGCGAAATTTCTTCACCTCGCCCTGAGTGCAATTTAGCCTAGGAACGGCCCTGCTTAGGGGTGTACTCACTTTTGTTGGCAGCGGTTTAGACATTGATGGTTGTGTGTTGTTATTTTGAGCGCACACCAAATTTACACTTAAACCAGGTGGACACTGACTACTTTACATTATATTAGTGTCATATCTTCAGTGTTGTCCCATGAAAAGATATAATACAATATTTACAAAAATGTGAGGGGTGTACTCACTTTTGTGAGATACTGTAGGTAATTTAATAATGAATTTGGCATCATTGCTTGCTCAGTTTCTCTGAAAAGCATTGGCAAGCTATAAGCTGTGTTTATTGTATATCTGTTACTATGGGTAAAAAAAGCTATTTCTTTATGTGAGGATTCAAGTGCAGCTAGATAATACATACATAGCTTTACTTGAGGTGTTGCAAACATTTCACAAATAACCCATTGAGTCAGATGTAAAGTTGTGTAATAATGTTAGATTTTATTATTTTCAGAGAAATTGGAAATATGAGCAAGATGTTGAGCAATTGACTCTAATAGCGCTTCTAGCTCTCATGTTATTTGAAATCTCCAACAATAAGCCACAGAATTACACTGAGATAACAGGGGAAATAAAGGGAATTGTGTAAATTATTTCTCTATTCGTTCAAATATGTTTAAAAACAATAATGTTTTCTTTTTGTTTTTATAATTGATGGGAAAATATATCCAATCTAAATGACTGCATGATCACAGTAATCATCTCGTTCCCATACTAGAGCCATTAATACAGAGCTTGACAGCCTCCTCATCATACGTCTGCTTCACTAAATCTAAAAAGTTCAGCTAAAGCCAAAATGAAAGCCCCAGACAATTAAAGCTCTTCTTATAAACTTTAGTCGCCACCAGCAGCAGTGCTGTACTTTAACCTCCCCCAACCAATAAATACTGAAACAAGAGAGAGGGGGGGGGGGGGGGCGTCGCGGGCAGCTATTGGCCCCTTGTTTTACAGTAATGGTAGAAAGAACAGGCCGCAGGCCTTGCAACGCGCATACAATTGAGATGAAAGGCTGGAGAGAGAGCTATGCGCTGACCTGCCCCTGCCGTATGTCGCTGCGCAGGTGGCGGCTTAGTGCCGAGAGCAGGCAGACTCACCGGGGAAGCGTGGAGATGTGAGTACCTACCTGCTGGGGGCCAGTATCTATCTTCCTAGTGGGGGGCCCATAATCTACCTCCCTACATATGTACTAGAAGGCCCCTAATCTAACTACCTATTCGGGGGCCCTAATCTATCTACCTTTCTACTGTGGGACCATATTCTACCTTCTGGGGACCTCTATTCTACCTACCTATGTAGGGGCCCATATCTACCTACCTATTGCGGCCTCATAATCTACCTACCTACTGGGGGGTTCGTAATCTATCTACCAACTGGGGGGCCCCTAATCTACCTACCTATCTACCTGTCTACCTATCTACTCTATCTACCTGCCTACCTACTGGGGGTTACTATATACCTACCTACTGGGAGTACTCTACCTACTGGGGGGACTCTATCTACTTACCTACCTTCTAGGGGTCCTATATACCTACCTCTAAGAGCAGGACCTATATACCTACTTAACTACTAGGAGTCTTATATAACTACTTCAGGAGGGCCTATATACCTAGCTACCAGGGGCCCTACTTACCCAACTATCAGGACATCACACCAAGGGGGTAATTATTACCATTTGGGTCACTATGGATGGGAAGTTTGTACATAGATGGAGGGGCACAGGAGGGAAGATGATAAAAAAGTAAGGAATCTCAGATGTTTTTGTTGTAAATTCTGTAGAGATGAGTGGTAGCCGGGAGAAGTCATCATTGTGTTCTGGAGCAGATGGAGAACAGGGAATGTGAACAAATCATCAGACAAGACGTCCCCTGTAAGTCAGTAAATGTAACCCCACTTTGTGCACTTGCATCTACCTCTATATGGTCACTGTATGGTGGTATTATTGGTCTTGGTGTAATGGTTCATAATCAGTAAACGGAATGGCAGCATTATTTAGTATTATTTATGGTGGAGATATGTGGTGATGATATGGCAGTATTATTTGATATTTGTACAGTGTTGTTATTTGGTTATATTGGTCTTGGAATACTGGTTTGGTCAGTAACATTATAGTGGCATTAGTCATTACATAGTGGTGATACGTGGCGATCATGTGGCGGTATTTGAAGGCCCTTGTATACGTACTGACCCACACTATACAGATAAACTGTACTTTGTGAAACCCAACAAGAATTAAATCCAAAAGCAATGGCACAATTTATTTTTTTGTTCAACTCACAAATATTTTTTTCTTTTTCTGGGGTGGGGTGGCGGGTGAGGGCGGAGCGGCGAGGGCGGGGAAGGGGGTAAGAGTAGCGGAAGCTTCAGCTGTATAGGGACCTGAAATTTCTGATGGCGACCCTGAAGCAGGCACTTCACCACATGTTTTGTAGTGGCTGTGCCTGGTACTGCAGTTTCTTCCATCTCACTTCAGTGGGATTGAGCTGCAGTACCTTGTGTAGCCACTGTGACATTGTTACAGACATGTTAGACATGGTGTTTTACAGTAATAAAGTACATAATCCAATATAAAAGGATGACTATACACTTTGCTGATGTTTAGTGACTTCTAAGCACATACCAGCTATTTTATTACAGTGAGTGGTATGTAACTCCTGAGGTGCGAATTTTTGTACAATTCCAAACATGGTAGACAAATATGATTCACTGTTTTGAGGCACAACTATATCTTCAGGGTATATGAAACATGAAGCAGACAGTGGGTGGCAACCAAGGAACCATGAAACATGAAGCAAGATAGTGGACAGAATGACCCCTAGACATAGCAAAGACACAGGGCCAGGAAAGGAGAGACAAACTTTTAACATGATGTCACCAAAAAAGAGACACAGATGCCGATGCATGAAAGCTGTAGCTATTAAATATTTTTCCTGTAAATTTTATAACCTTCATGTAGAATGCAATAAATCAAAATTTTTCTAAGTGTCCTACTACAGCCAGAAGAACATGTGTATATAACATATATCGTCTGATTACCCATCATATAGATTCCATACTTGAAGTTACATTTTGAAGTTTAGAGTTGGGGACAGGCTATATTTTTATTGTTCATAGACATCTATAGAGCTGTACCTAGTCAACAAGCAAGAAGCTATAGTGCTTACCAGACCACTGTGACCCTGTTATCAGGTAATCAGTAGTCATAGAAGAGTCTGACTCCCACTGATCTAATACTGATGACCTAGAGGTAGGCTATAAATATTAAAGTCCCAGAAAACCCCTTTAACTGTTGGGGCTGAGATAAGGTTTCCTAATCAAACAGGTGAAATGTCGCCCCTGCTCCTCTCCTCAGTAAATTAAAATCCTTTCCTCTGACATAACAGACATCGTCTTAGGCCGCGCCATCCTCAGCTAGGTGAAATGGGGAAAAACCCCAATTGTGCCATCTATTTTTTGAAGTTTGGTATTCTACGGATTAGTACGATTCTTTTTTTCCTTTGCAGCGCCATTTTCTGGGTACAGGCCTGAGTGACTTTTTGATCACTTATTATTCTAGTTTTTGGGGAGGCAAAGCAACCAAAAAAACTCATTTTCACGCTGGTTATTTTTTATGGTCTTCACCGTGCAGGATGTATAAGGTAAAATATTAATAGATCTCACTTTTACAGGCACAGTAATACCAAATATGTTTAATTTTTTTACTGTTTTTATTTTTTTATTTCAACATAGGGAAATGGGGTGTTTTCAATATTATTTTTTTTTAACTTTTTTTCTACACCTGTGATTTTAGTCCCTTTAGGGTACTTGACCACTATGGGGTGTGACCACTTATACACTATGCTGCAATAGTAATGTATAGCAGAATAGTGTGCCTTTGACAGAGTGTGACAGGAGCAGGAAGGTGGCATACTTGGAAGCCTTCATTCAGCTACCCTGACTACTGGTTCGAACCTGCGATTGCATTGCGGAGGAGCCGATTGGGAGCATTACTGATTAGATCCTGCGTTTGAGTTAATGGTGGCATCTTAGTGATTAAATGGCCAGGATCAGAGTTATCTCTAGTACCGACCACTGAAGACAGTTCCCAGCTGTAACTGACAGCTGGCACCTGCCATGTGTGGAGGAGCTAAACTCCTGAGCCCGCTTCATACTTAATTGCACCCCTTTACTGACAGACTGCCTACCCTTCATCTGTTCCTTGCTCAAGAAAACCAATCTTTGAAGCTCTATGCTAAGGTTGCATCCAAAGAAATTCTAGAAAGGAAGTGATCATGCATAGACCCTTTTATCCTTTTGCTGTGGTATATCATTAGCATTTTCCAGTTCGTTCAGTGGCCCAGGACTTACCATGAGAATGCTCAGTAGAAAGAGCGTCAGCACTGAGTGCAATAACCAATTTGAATCAGAACAACCTTTGGTGGAACCGGGTTGACCTTTGTGGAGAAGCACTGCTTGACCAAACAAAATTTCTAAAACCTGCTAATGGAAAATACCATTGATGATAGATCTTCTATTACATGAATACAGGAAGCCCTCTTCGTATGAATGGGTATTAATCCTGCTCTGCTATATCACAACTGGATGCTAACATTCCTGATCTTCATCTCTGCTACTAATTATAGAGACCCATACTTCAGACAGTCTAGACTATTATGAAGAGAAATTGAATACAAGCAAAAAGACTGAAGTAATGGGCACAAAGGGTTTACTGAACCTTTGCACTTCTTAAATGTTCTCGTTTTCAAGGTTCTGGTACTAATTGACCTCAGATGCAATTTTAGGGGAATTATCTGTGCAGATTGCTAGTCCATTTCACTGAACTTTATATGAGCAAGGATAAGTATCTCACTGTAGAATATCATGATGAGAAATGTATATAATTGTTAATTACAGAAAATAACAAAAAACCAACATTGGGTAGTTCCAAAAAGTAGCAGTGTCTGCATTGGTCTTTACAAACTCAAGATATGAACTCTTTTTTTTTTTTTTTAGGATTTCGCATTCCTGTGAATCAGAGACCTAATATTTAGTTGTATTACCACAGTTTTTTTAGAACTGCTTCACATCTATGTTGCATTGAGTCAACCAACTTCTGTCACCTGTCACCTGAGCTCTGTCGGGTCACCGGGTGTGCCGATCACCCGACAGAGCAGGGGAAACCCTTTGATAGCGCTGCGGTAATGCACCGCCGAAATCAAAGGGTTAAAGCACCGGGTTGCGGAGGTTTCCTGCTCGCAGGAGATGCTCTGGGATCAGGGCTGTGTAGTACAGCCCCGATCCTAGCGCAGCTGCGGCGCCGGGTGCCGCAAACCCCGGAGTCTGCAGCGACGCCAAAAGACGTCGCTGCAGAGGAACGACCCGCACCGGCTGACGCCAAAAGATAGTGGGCGGTCCTTAATTGATTAAGGGGTGGGGATTGGGCGGCCACTCCATAACCTCAATTTTGTTGGACTGGAGCCAAGATTTTGCTAGTTTACTGGTGTGTTTAGCGTCATTGTCTCATTTCAAGGGAATTTCCTCCTCAGTGTAAGGAAACTGCAGGGGGGTCGCGGGCTCCGCTGCCCCCGCGACCATCTCCCCCCCACGCAGGGGGTCTGGCGCGGCGGCGGCGGCGGCCCGCGACCACCCCTCTGCTGCCTCGGCGCCGCCTCTCTTACCTGGCCCGCGCTCCGGTGAACGCCGCGCCGCCGTCCGGCCGTCGCGCGCGTGGCCGCCGCTTAAGGCGCGCGCTCGCCGGCTTCTCTAAATTTTAAGCGCCTGTGTCCCGAGAATTGGTTCTTGTCGGGCGCTGGTCCTAATTAAGGTATCCGCCCCCAGTACTTCCTGCCAGCTGTTGGTGTTGTTTTTTGGTGCGTTAGAGAGTATTGGAGTTCCGTATTTTATTACCCGTGTACCATTCCGCCTGCTTGCGTTTCCTGACCTTGCCTGTTTGCCGCCTGCCCTGACCGTCTGCCCGTCTCTGACTACGAACCTCTGCTGCCTGCCCTGACCTTCTGCCTGTCCCCGACTACGCCTCCGGATTACGTTTCTGTACCACGCTGTACCCCGGCCGCCATCGCAAGCAAGTCACGTCAGGGGTAACGACCTGGTAGCCTCACGCTGCAGCAAGTCCATCCCGCTTTGCGGCGGGCTCTGGTGAAAACCGGGGGCTACTTAGACTCCGTTCCCTGGCGTGGCTTAGCTATCATCGCTTGCATTGGCCCAGCGGATCCACTCCTCCGTTACAGCAACACGACCTCTTCAAGTATTTTGATATATGCAAACTGGTCCATGATCCCTGGTATGCGGTAAATAGGCCCGGCACCATAGTAAGAGAAACATGCCCATATCATAATGCTTGCACCACCCTGCTTCACTGTCTTTAGTGTCTACTATGGCTTTAATTCAGAGTTTGGGGTTTGTCTGACAAATTGTCTGTGGCCCTTGGACCCAAAAAGAACCATTTTAGTTTCATCGGTCCAAAATAATGTGTCTCCATTTCTCTTTTTGGCCGGTTGATGTGTTCTTTGTCAAATTGTATCCTCTTCCACATGTCTGTTTTGTAACAGTGGGACTTTGTGGGGACTTTTTGCTAAGAGAGTAGCTTCACACAGGCATCTTCTCACTCTCACACGACTCCCAGGGAACTTGCGACTGCCTTTGATCATCCTGGAGCTGATCATTGGCTGAGCCTTTGCCATTCTGGCTATTTTTCCATCCATTCGAATGGTCGTCTTCTGTTTTTTTTCCACGTCTCTGGTTTTGCTTTTCATTTTTAAGCATTGGAGATCATTTTAGCTGAACAGCCGATCATTGTCTGCACTTCTTTAAGTTTTAACATCTCCAATGAACTTTTTAATCAAAGTGCACTGTTCTTCAAATAATGTCTCGAACGATCCATATTTCTCAGGCTTTCAAGGAGAAATGCTTGTACAACATGTGCTGGCCTCACCCTTAAATAAGGGCCTCCGGATTCACAACTCTTTCTTCACAGAATGATTGACCTCACTAATTGAACTCCACACTGCTATTATTTTTACACATCCCATTTAAAATAATTATTCAAATACACAGACTTAAAAACATCCAGACCATGAATTCAGAGTCTGTTGGTTTCTAAGAATGTACCTGCACCAACTGGTAAATTGTTTGACATGTGGTCATATAATTTATAAAAAAAACAGTGATTAATCCGGTTATTCATGTTAGCCTGCTATTATTTTGAACACTACTATAGTCCAAGTTCTTTGGCGTCAAAAGATAATTTGCATCTGATAGATGCAAACTCATTGTGGAAGCCTTGGAGAACACTAAATGCAGATTCTAAAGAATATACCTATTACTTCCTGATGCGTAAGAGTGTTTCTAGAATAGACTACTTCCTGCTATCTACATTGAAACCAGAAGTTTACATACACTGGATAAAAAGACACAGATGCATATATATGCAAACACATATGTTTTTCTCACCATCTGACATGAAATTAGAATAATCCTTACCCGTTTTAGGTCAATTAGGAACCAAAATTATTTATATTTGCCAAATAACAGAATAATGAGAGAGAGAACTTTGAAAGGCATTTTTATTACTTTATGCAAACTCAAAAGTTTACATACATTTCATTA
Organism: Phyllomedusa bahiana; assembly: GCA_025379985.1. Lineage (NCBI taxonomy): Eukaryota > Metazoa > Chordata > Amphibia > Anura > Hylidae > Phyllomedusa > Phyllomedusa bahiana. The sequence goes on along the minus strand of JAODAL010006002.1, from coordinate 126,635 downwards.
GTGTTTGTGAGCATTGCCCTGAAACTGTATTATTTGGTTAAAACTTTTTGGATATCTTTCCACCAGCTCCTCAACATCGTTGGTAGGAGTTTTGGCCCATTCCTCCTGTCAAAACTGGTATAACTGAGCCATGTTTGTAGGTCACTTTGCTTGCACCTGCCCTTTCAGCTTTGCCCATAAATTTTCAATAGGATTGAGATCAGGGCTTAGTGATGGCCACTCCAAAACATTGATTTGGTTATCCTTAAGCCAGTTTGTAACCAGTTTGGCAGTCTTCTTCAGGTCATTGGCCATTTGGAAGACCCATTTCCGCTCAAGCTTTAACTTCCTGGCTGATGTCTTGAGATGTTGCTTCAGTATTGCCGCATAGTCTTCTTTGCTTATGATGCCATCTATTTTGTAAAGTGCACCAGTCCCTTCTGCAGCAAAAAAACCTGCTACAACATGATGCTGCCACCCCCATGTTTCACAGCTGGGATGGTGTTCTTAGACTTCCAAGCTTCTCCCTTTTTCCTCCAAATGTAACAATGGTCATTATAGCCAAACAATTCAATTTTCAGCCTTTTATATGTTTCTTTTGGAGTAATTGTTTCTTCCTGGCAGAGTGGTCTCTCAGTCCATGTTGATACATAACTCATTTCACTGTGAATAATGACACAATCTTACTAGCTTTCGACAATATCTTCACAAGGTCTTTTGTTTTTGTTCTTGGGTTGATATGCACATGTGAGACCAAAGCACGTTCATCACTGAACCTGTCTACTTCCTGAGCAGCATGATGGCTGGATATTCTCATCTTGCTTGTAATTGTGTATAATTGTTTGTACAGGTGAATGAGGCACCTTCAGGTATCTGGAAAGTGCACCCAAGGATGCAAGTCCACAATTCTCTTCCTGATATTTTGGCTGATTTCTTTAGACTTTCCCATGATGTTACACACAGAAGCAGTGTGTTTTCTGGTGTGGATTAAAATACATCCACAGGTTTACCTCAAATTAACTCAGATGTTTCCAATTAACCAGAAGATTCCAAAGACATGACATCATCATATGGGCTGTCCTAAATTGTTTAACCCCTTCCTGACGGAGCCTTTTTTGTCACACTCATTTTTCCCTCCTAGCCTTCCCAGAGCCATAACTTTTTTATTTTTCAACCTATATGGACATATGAGGGCTTTTAGTTTTTGGAACAAGATGTACTTTCTAATGGTGTTATTCATACAGTGAAGGAAATAATTATTTGATCCCTTGCTGATTTTGTTAGTTTTCCCACTGACAAAGACATGAACAGTTTATAATTTTAAGTGTAGGTTAATTTTAACATTGAGAGATAGAATACAAAAAATAAAATCCAGAAAATCACATTTTATAAATTTATTTGCATTTTGCTGAGAGAAATAAGTATTTGATCCCCTACAAACTATTAAGAGTTCTGGCTCCTACAGACCAGTTAGACGATCCTAACCAACTCATTATCTGCATTAAAGACCGCTGTCTTAAATATTCACCTTTATAAAAGACTCCTGTCCACAGATTCAATGAATCTTTCTAATTCACTGCCAAGCGAGCCTACCTAACAATCATTTTCTTTTCCTCAAAGACATGTTCTTTCTTTCCCATTCTCATAGGGTTGTAACAGTTATAGGCTTGAAAATGAACAAACCAGGCAGATGGTGCACCAGTTGCCCAAGTTACTAATCAGTTTCCCTCCCCAAACTCTTTCCTTTATTAATTTGGAATCAGTTGTTCCCAGATCAAAATTTGATTTTGGTACCATGTTGCTAGGCTGAAACAGTCCTGAATTGTGTGCTGAATTCTCAAGGGCAATAAAACAATAAAACTCTCTCATACCTCAAATAACTTTTGTGTATGTGTTTCTTTGTTAATCACAAGGCATTATGGGAAAAGGGCTGAGAAGACCACAGCGCCCTCTGTTGGATGTAACAAATCCTCAATTTGCTTTTGACCTACTAGGTCTTGAGAAAGCAAAAAGGATTTTAGCCACGCCGGTATCTCTCATCTGCAGACAACGCTGTTTCGGGATTTCTGTCCCTCATCAGTGCAGAGTAGAGAAGATACTGGCTGGCTTTGTGGGAGGCATCGGCGGCTCTGGAAGGGAAACATATCTCCTTAAGGAGAGCACCGAACGAACGGCGTGAAGAGATTTGTTTTGCCTTTTCGCACTCTACGAAGCATTTGCATATCACAAGGCATTATGGGAAATGGGCTGAGAAGCCCACAGCGCCCTCTGTTGGATTTAACAAACCTCAATTTGCTTTTGACCTACTAGGTCTTGAGAAAGCAAAAAGGATTTGCACTGATGAGGGACAGAAATCCCAAAACAGCGTTGTCAGATGAGAGATACTGGCTTGGCTAAAATCCTTTTTGCTTTCTCAAGACCTAGTAGGTCAAAAGCAAATTGAGGATTTGTTACATCCAACAGAGGGCGCTGTGGGCTTCTCAGCCCTTTTCCCATAATGCCTTGTGATATGCAGATGCTTAGTAGAGTGTGAAAAGGCAAAACAAATCTCTACACACCGTTCGTTCGGTGCTCTCCTTAAGGAGAGATGTTTCCCTTTCTTTGTTAAGTGATGCATCCACCCAGTCCATTTTCATGATGTATGACAACTTCTCCAGGAATAGTTGTAATGGGAGACTCTTGTATTTATGTATGCAATATTGTCTTGAAACCACCAGCAGAGGTCATATATAATAGTTTGTTACTCCCGTACATGCAGTTTTCTGAGGATCTGTATGACCAAAAATGGCCCAAACTTGGTCATTAGGAATGTAATTAGTAAGAGGAGTGGTTGTAAATGAAACAACTCTCTCCCAGAAGCTCTGAAAATACTGGACAACTTCATACATAGTGGAAAAGATCAGTATCTGAAACCTTGCGGCAAAAGCAGTTATTATAAGTAAAGATGCCTCTAACTGGGTTGACACAAGCTCTGTGATATATTCGGAGGGACATCTCTCATATCTACTGGAGGACAGGAATCTTCTGCTATTACCTAGTGCTGTAAGGTAAAGTAGAGATATCTAAGTTAGGATCATCTTGAATCGTAAGTGCCATGTTAGTTGTGGAAGGTGAGGTATATGCATGAATTTGTAGAAATGAGTGATATGACCCCTGAGTGAAGTACTATAGCTTAATGCCTTCCACAATGCTCGGTTCCACTCATCTTATTCACATAACTATGTGCGCAAAGTTAGGGGATAAAGGTGACCCCAGCCCCAGGGAATTTAGTCTTAAAGGGATTCTCTGGGACTATCTTTTTATTTGTTATAGGGCTTAAAACTGTATTATATTAATTTTTGTAATTCATACGTATTAAATATTATTTACCTGTCCTGCTGTGCAAAACCAGGAAAAGAGTCTTGTCTTCCCCACCCCACATCCTCTACAAACCACCTGACATTCATTGATCACATGGCCTCAGTGAACGTTTTGTCCTCAGTGGGTGTGCTTTGATGCCAGACTCAACTCAGGAACACTCCCTTGTATTGGCTGTGACCTGAGCAGAGAACGATCTGACTGCATTCCCTCTTTCCAGCCTGTAGTTTGCAAGTGAATAGAAGTAATTACATTAGAGTAATTGCAGGGGAAGGAGAACTGCTTGTTTATCTTTGAGTCCTGCTGGTAGAACTTACTAATGGGAGCAGAGGACAGCAGTGCAGCACTGGAAGGTTGTGCACTGTCATGATAATGTTACTGCAGCTCTGTACAGTTTACACAGTGACTCATGAGCCCAAACTATTAGCATTATCCTGACAGCAAGTACAAACCCGGGCGGATTACACACTTATGTCAGCACATAGACCCTAGCAGTGAGAACTGTGGAGGGAAGTCCTAGATATCAATGCAGTCTGGGACTTGTAGGAAAGAGCTGCTGAAAACTACTCGCACTCCCACAAGCAGGAAGTTTTCACTGCAAAAAGTGGATTTTATGATAGATGAATAAGGAGGCAAAAGAAAAGAGAAGAAACACATAAAGATAGTGGAATGTCTTTACTTTGCAATATAAATGCTGTTTATAGTGTTCTATGGAACCTTTAAACTCCCAGATAACCCCTTTAAGGTCCTCCAGGGTGAGTATTTTGTGCCATCCAAATGCAATAAGTGATAAATTGAACGTATCCCTTCCCAGCGCCATGAGTGAAATTCCCTGTGAGATGAACCACCCCATCCTGAAAATCTGGGCATAGATATTTACCATTTCTAATTTTTTGCCAAGCATGTCACATTGCTATTAGAAGTGGGTTTGCTTTTATAAGTTCTGGGATTAGTGGGTATGACAGATGTAAAAAGTTTGGAAGTGCTATTTGACATTAAATGTATACATAAGGTATGGTGTACATGACCTGTATTCTCTGCCTTTCAACTGTGTTCTGAAATGCCAGACACAGTTGCCTAATCGTGATAGTATAGGCCTGTATTGGTTGAGTGGAAATGATGTTGATGATTGAGGACTGAATATTCCTAGTAGAACATGTTTTCGGTAACGATGGGAATTTCACGGAAACATGCAACAAAGGTTAGTTCACAGATTGCTTAAAGGGATTGTATCACTACATAGATTAAGCTTTCAACACGTAGGGACAGGTAATTGAAGACTTTTTCCAAATACATGCCTCTTTATATTTTTCTCTGGGCAGAAGGTAAAAGAGATTTTATCTGCTCTGAGTTCACATAGGTTTTTTCTGGTTACTGTCCTGATCTCCTCTACTCTCTCTGCTCTTTGTCTTCTGATAGGAGGGAGTGACTTCACCACAGGTCAGCACACAGGACTGTCAAGAGCTTGAGAACAGGGTGTGTTATTGCTAACAAATAAAGGAGATTTATTACTTTTGAGTGTTTACTTTGAACTCTGAAGCTCTCTGTTTTATAGATAATATTTCCTCCTTTCAATAACAGTGCAATTAGAAGAGCTGGGAATATGGAGCTGATAAGCTAATCACTGCTATAGAACCACTGACAGCCTAACCAGGAAGAGACAGGATGCATGTATTTAAAGCTGCTTGTGGGTCTGTGAAACAGTGTGGTGAGACAACCCTTTTAACCCCTTCCCGACATTGGACGTATGCATACGCCCTAGCGGGAAGTGACTTCCCGCAAATGGACGTATGCATACGTCCTGGTGATCGTGCGGGCTTGCGGGCGAGCCGCGTGCGATCGCGACATGGAACCAGCGGTAAATTGTGAGCTCCGGCCGCGGGTGATTAATGCTTTATTATCGCAACCTGTCATGGTCGCGATAATAAAGCCGCAGGCAGGAGGAGTGAGCTCACCCTGCCTACAACCGGCGCAGTAACGGCGCTCTGCGCTGCTACTGGTCCGCTTACCAGACTCCCCGGATGCTGTCTGAATGCATCCGGGTAGTCTGGTGACGTCACCATACCCACAATGCACTGTGGGTATGGTGATTGGCAGTTACCATGGCGACCTGTACACAGCAGCAAAGCTATGTAAAGGTCTACCACAGTAACAGCAATCTGACGATTGCTGTTACAGATCCCCGCTGGGGAAAAGTGAAAAAATTTTAAAAGTAAAAAAGTAAAACACAAACACAAAAAATAAAATAAAAACACGTACATCGCCCCTTTCCCCTTTATGAACGCCAATCGCCGCAAAAAGATCAACAATAAATAAAGTACCCATATTTGGTATCGCCGTGTGCGTAACGACCCACCCTATAAATCTGTCATGTTAATTAACCCGTACGGTGAATGCCGTAAAAAACAAAAACAAAAAAACAGTCACAGAATTGCGACTTTTGTTCATCCTGCAGCACATAAAATGAAATAAAAAGCGATCAAAAACTTATATATACGCCAAAGTTGTACCAATTAAAACATCACTTCATCCCGCAATAAAAATGTCCTTACACAGCTCTGTATACGGAAAAGTAAAAAAGTTGTGGCTCTCAGAAAACAGCGATGCATAAATACTTTTTTTAAGTGTTTAAAAAAAAAAAAAAACTATACAAATTTGGTATCGTAATAGTATCAACCCAGAGAGCAAAACTAACTTGTCATGGATACTGAACGGTGAGCGCTGTTAAAAATAAAAATAAAAAACACTACTCGGATTGCAGTATCTTCTTCACCCTGACTTTCAAAAAACAGATGTAAAACTGATCAAACAGCCTTGTCCCCCCAAAATTGACACCAATAAAAATGTCAACTTATCCCACAAAAAACAAGCCCCTACACAGCTCCATACACAGAAAAATAAAAAAGTTATGGCTCTCAGACTGCGGCGATGCAAAAACGTGTTTTCCTTTTTTAATAAAAGTGTTTTAATTGTGTAAAAGCAGTAAACCATAAAAAAAAATATGCAAAATTGGGTATCGCTGTAATTGCATCGACGCTGAGTAAAACTAGCATGTCATTTATACCGCACGGTGACCGCTGTAAAAAAAATAAAATAAAAAAACACTATCAGGAATGCTGTATTTTCTTCAAAATGCCTCACAAAATTCTTAATAAAAAGTGATCAAAGCATCATATGCACCCCATAATGGTACTAATAAAAACGCCAACTCATCCCGCAAAAAACAAGCCTATAATCAGGTCCGTATGCAGAAAAATTTAAAAGTTATGGCTGTCAGAATAGGACAACAAAAAAGCGCAATTTTTTATAGACCTATTTCTATTGTGTAAAAGTAATAAAACATAAAAAAACTATATAAAATTTATATCATTGCAATTGTACCGACCCCCAGTGAAGTTATCCTGTCATTTACACTGCACGGTGTACGCTGTAAAATTGAAGCCCAAAAAACAATGGTGGAATTGCGTTCCCCCCTCCCCATTTTCATGGCCCAATGCTAAGAAAAACTATAGAACACCTGTGCACCCAAAATGCACAGTACACCACTAGATGAGATCCCTGAGGGGTGTTGAATCCAAAATGGGGCGACTTCTGGAAGGTTTCACCTTCTTTGGTACTTTGGGGGCTTTGCAAATGCGATATGGGGCCACCAAAATCTGTGCTCCAAAAGCCAAATAACACTCCCTCCCTTATATGTCCTGACATGCGCCCAAACAGCAGTTTACACCCACATGTAGGGTATTGCCGAACTTGGAAGAAATTGCGTAACAAAATTTTGGGTGCTTTTTTACCAGGATTCTTTGTAAAAATTAAGTATTTTCAGCTAAAATCGCAGATTGTTGGAAAAAAAATATATTTTTTCATTTTCACAGCCTAACGCTAAAAAAATCTGTGAAACACCTGTGGGGGGGTTAATATACTCACTACACCCCTGGATATATTCCTTAAGGGGTGTAGTTTCCAATATGGGGTTAGCACCTCAGGGTGTCCGCAAACCTTAAATGGCACCTAAATAAAATGGTAATGAAAATCAGACCCCAGAGTCCAGTAGGTGTTCCACCTATTCTGAGGCTTGTGGTTGAGTCAAATAGTGAACTAAGGCCACATATGGGATAAATCTAAAAACGGCAGAATCTGGGGAATCAATATTAAGTTGCATTTTCCAGATCACATTTACCTTATTCTTGTGAATTAAGGATAAAAATTTAAAATCTACAAAAAAGTGAAATTTTGAAATTTCACCTCCACTTTGCTTTAATTCCTGTGAAACACCTAATGGGTTAATAAACTTCCTAAACACTGTTTTGAATACTTTAAGGGGTGTAGTTTCTTAGATGAAGTCATTTATGGGGGTACCTAACATACATATCAATCAAAGTCACGTTAGAACTGGACTGGTCCCTAAAAAATGTATATTGCAAATTTTCTTGAAAATTACTACTAAATTTCTAAGCCCCATAATGTCATTAAAAAAAAGACATTTAAAAAAATTATGCCAACCTACAGTAGACATATGGTAGATGCTAGTTATAAACTATTTGGAGTGGAATAACTATTTGTCTTACACGCAGAAATTTTTTAAGTTTGAAATTGGTAAATTTTTCAAATTTTTCACGATACTTTGATATTTTTCACAAATAAACAAGTACCTTTTAGACCAAAATTTCTTACTATCCTAAAGCACAATGTGTCACGAGAAAACAATCTCTGAATCACATGGAAAGGTTAAAGTGTCAAAAAGTTATTCCCACATAAAGTTACAGATGCTAGATTTAAAAAATGGGGCTCTGTCAGAGAGGCCAAAACTGTCTCCGGTGGTAAGGGGTTAATCTCCCATGAATTCTGATCTACTAGATCTCCAGACCTGACTCCCCCAGATTTTTATCTCTGGAGTACACTGAAGGGACAGTTGTACAAGAACAATCTGCACACTCTGAAGAATGGCGATCACCCAATTTATTAAAGAGGTCACTCCCACCTTCCTCCTGTAGTTTTTCCTCAATATGCAGTGTCGTGTGCAGAGATGTAGCGAGGGATCTGGGGGACATTTCCAGCATTTGTAGTAGGAGGAACTGTAATATCATAAATAAAAGATTATTTATTAAAACTTTTCCCCTGCTTAGGAACATTTTAGACATCCTCTCATAAACAACAGTAACTGTTAGCATTTCTGTCTCCAATGCAACAGGTCTGGAGTTCAAAACACGGTACAGAAAAGTTATAGGAACTGGAGGCTTTTCTCTAGCAGTGTCAGGGTGGGCCCCCTTGCGTCATGACTATACGTTCTATAGCCATGTACATGGTCCTCATTTTGAAATAGTCTGGATGTGAAATTGCAGGCGGGCGACAGATATGAGTTTCAATGGCATTAACTCAACTTTACTGTAGGCTTACAGTTAGATAACAATTTGCAAATACAACGTTTACATTCAAAAATTAGGATATCTCAGAAGTCCGTAATGCAGGTTAAGTTTCTCTGTGGTGATGGCGGTTTCTCTTAAGCAACATGCCTGTGGGACTGGAGACTTCCTCTCCATCCACACCTCTAGTTCTCTGCACAGGGGCACTTGGCAACCCCTTAACTTGTTTAACTGTGCAGGACACACAAAACTGACACTCTGAGCAGGAAAACACCACACTGCTCTCTGCTGTCTTGCTCTCTCTGCACACTGGCCAAAAGCACCTTCTCTTCCTCTCTCTGCTCCTTTTTCTCCCCCTCTCTGGTATTCTCCTTTGCAAGCTACGGCACCTTACCTTCTGTGTTCTGGTGCCATTTCCTGGACAAGAGGTTACACAGCAGTCCCTTGTTACACTTCCTCTCCAGGGCTTAAAGGTTGCCATCCCGGCACATTGGGTTTGCACATTTTCCCATGCTGACAATGCGGTAGTAGCAGCATAGTCAGCATAGGAAAAGCCGCACAGCAACCACAAATGGATAAGCAGCAGCGACAGGAATGTTCACAGTGACACCGGCACCACAACAGGATCTACGTCAGGAAAAAGGGCACGTCTGCCAGGACAGAGGCAGAAACATGGCCATGTCCGCGGCCCAGAACAGAGACTGCAGCATGGACCGTGATGCACCACCAAACCGCAGGGAGTGGGCCACCGGATCATATATCTCATGTACCTTTCTGCAACGATCCCCCACTCAAGTCTTAGAAGTCCATTCTTCCTCTACCCTCACGCTTGGGACCATCATAAGGCTGAAAGGACATTTACTATTTCTCCTGAACATTAGCATAAAAGCCGAATATCCCGTGTTAGAGTGTAGCATATTATTGTAGACCCATACCAACTCGGCCACAAAGTCTGGCCATCTTTCTCTTTTTTTCTCTTCTAGGGCATGTTGCATTTGTAGCAAAGTTCTATTTAAGTGCTCCCAAGCACCATTCCCTTAGGGATGATAGAAAGTGGTCCTTGATTTTCTTATCTGGTAGAAGCAACATAGCTGTTCAATCACTTTACCCTCGAAGCAGACCCTTTGATCAGAATGTAGTTGATTGGGACAGCTGTACACCAAAATGAAGTTCTTCCACAAGGGCAAGGCGGAGGTCTCTGCCGTTCTGTCTTGTGTAGGAACAGCAACTGCAAACTTTATAAAGTGATCGCCAATGACTAACAAATATTTGAACCCTCGCACAGATTTCTTCACCATGAGTAGTTCATCATAACTAGCTGTAGTGAATAAAATGAATGTTTCTTAACAGTGCCTGCTGCTCCATGGCTCGAGCGAGTCTACAATTCCGACATTTGTTACACATATCCTCTGTCAGTTTCCTCATGCTGGGGTGGAAATAGTACCCTTGAAGCCACTCTTTTCATGCATCCACTGTATTATGCCCTCCACCTCCTTGGAGAGTACTTCCACTTGCCAGGTAGTGTCTATTTCTAAGGATAACTGCACTCGTCTATAGAACACCCTTTCTCAGACAGTCAGTTGTTCTCTCTGCTGCCAGAGCCTATTCCCATCCGGTGGAAGGGCATTCTGCTCATCTGAGGTTTGACATCGACTCATCTAGAACAAGTCTCGTACTCTTCATATCGATGGTTGTCCCACTGCCAACTTCACCAGTTCTCTTCACCAGATCGGTTTCTGCATCCAAAACCACTACAGACGTCTGAGGCAGCATCAGTCGACTGAAGCTAAGATTCTCATCTCCTTCACGTTCTTCATCCTTGACACCGGTAGGTCTCCAGACCGGGTTACAGGACAGTGCATCCACATTAGCATTCTCTTGTCCAGGATTGTACTGTGTTTTAAAGCTATACTTGCTGAGCTGGGCCATCCACTGCTGCGCCAAGGCTCTCAACTTGGTGGTTTCCAGATGTACAAGCGGGTTGTTGTCGGTCACCAGTGTGAACTAGTCAAAATATCAGAAAATTTCTGTGTTACGACCTAAACTACGGCCAGCAATTCCAGCTTCAAGGAACTGTAGTTATTGGGTTTCTCCTCACCATACTACAGAGTCCAGCTGGCATATGCAATGATTCTCTCCTGGTCATTCTGCACCTGGGTCAACACAGCCCCCAGACCTTTCAGGCTCTTGTCAGTCTGTAACACAAAGTCTTCCACGGAAGTACTCTTCATTTGACCCACCTCTGGAGTCGATCCCTGAAGAAGAGCATGCAAGGGGACTGTGATCTTGAAAAACAAACAAACCACTAAAGGTATAGAACCTAGGAAAGATAAAATATAACTTTTATTAATTACTAATTATATATAAAACCCTATATGTCCCTGCACTCGCAAACAAAATTCCCTAAGATACAGCTGCCTAACAAAGATGGAGAACCCGCCCCAATAAGGGCGCCCCCAAACCAGGATCCTAAACTATCATTAACCCTAACTGCCCCTAACTAGCAAAAACTACAAAACTAATGCTAATACAACAAAGAAAGAAGAAAAAAGTGTTCAAAATGTGACTAAACAAATAAGGAATAACTATACGTTTCCCAAACACAATTTTCAAAACACAGAATAACTATACGTTCCCAGAATTGTTCCGACGCGTTTCCCCCCAAGTCGTGGGGGTTCATCAGGGAACACTACTAAGTCTATTAAAGGCAAACAACCTAGATATAGAAATTATTCATTACCATATTAGGGAGAACACAGACTTACGTCCCTTTTTGGAGGTGAAGAAAATTGATGATAAATAAAGGGGTCCCAGATAGATATTTGCGGATCCCCTTCAGTATGGTTACCAGGATGTTGCTAAGAAGGCAGTAACAAGGATTGAAACCCACAGAGGGGGTATAAATACTAAAAGGAATCAACAACAGCTGTAAACTCACTTACCTCATCGGTATCTGCTATCAGTGAGCGTGTAGACGGCATCAATATTCCACACGTGCACGTAGTAAGAAAAAACGACAAGATCCGGCATGCACCGCAGATCGCTGCCGGCGCATGCGCACAAGCAAAGAAGCGCCAGTACGCAAGCCACTAAAACTACAAAGACCGGCATGCACCACAGATAAACACTGGCGCACCGCCAGTGCATGCGCACTAACAAGGAAACGCCGGTACGTAGGCAACTAGAACTACACAGACCGGCATACATCATGGATAGTCAATGGCACAGGCACACTCACTTAGAAACTAATATATAGACACCGAAGGAGGCTGTGATACCCAGCCTTAATTAAAAGAGCAACAATTGCAATGCTACTCTTACTATACTGGCTACATCTTACTCAATATATGAAGATTACCACAAAATACAAAACAATCATGTCATATAAGTTAATAGATAGATAATAACACGGTATACTGATTTACTTATACTATAATTGGACCCAATTTTTGAATAAAGAATTTTTATAGTCAAGTAGCTTTTAGATGAAAATTGCCACGACCAAGAAGAAACAAACCCCCCTCTATAGAAAACTGCAAGTAGCAACATTTATGATTACATAATAACATTATTAGAGGACATGCATAGACAAAAAAATAAATAAATAAATAAATAATAATGATGATACAAAGATGAATGCGATAAATAAACGGAAAACCATGGCATTAAAAAAAAAAAAAAGATATTTTTCCTCTTTTTATTATATAAATGAAGCGAAAGATAAACAATCATTTAGACCCATTGGTTTTAGGGTCTTAAGATTAAAAATCCAGTGGGTCTCTCGTTGCAACAATTTGCGATCAAAGTCCCCACCCCTATTACAGAAAACGATAAAGCATGTGGATTGCTGCTATGGATGGAATTCATATGATGGGATACGGGAGAATCCCGTTTATGGGTGATGTCACCGATGTGTTCCAGAATACGGCGTCTTACTTCCCGTTAGGTCTTTCCATTGTACATGAGCGGACAAGTACAGGAACATTGGTAAATAACACCTTTTGATTTGCAGTTGGCGTAATTATACATCTGAAAAATTCGACCCGAAACAATACATTTGAAAGATTTAGAGACATCAATAAATCCACAAGCCTTACAGCCTCCACATTTATATGTACCAACTACTTTTGTTGATAACCAAGTGGCAAGGGTATGGGGGGGGGAGTGTATAAACTATGTACTACACGATCCCCAATGTTTTTTCCCCTTTTAAAGGTAATCACAGGGGTGGAGTCAACAAATTGAGATAGCATGGGGTCTTGGGTCAACAAGGGCCAAAAACTTTTTAATAATCTTCGAATCTGGGCTGATGCATGATCAAAAGTGCCGATAATACGAGTTTTTTCTACAGATTTACTTTGTGGGCGAGTTTGAAGAAATGACTTCCTATCGGCATCACGAGCAAATGAATAAGCCTGGGACAAAACCTTCTTTGGATACCCCCTTTCCATGAATCTAGTCTTTAATATATCAGCTTCCTTTTTACAGGCTCCCAAGGAAGAACAATTTCTCCGAGTCCTGATGTATTGACATTTTGGGATACCACGTCTCAACGGGAATGGGTGAAAACTATCCCATTTTAATAGGCTATTGCCTGCTGTTGGTTTTCTATAAATGGTTGTTTCCAAACCGCCATCTACAGTTTTTTTGATAAGTAGATCCAAAAATACCAATTGTTGGTCATTAATTTCAAAAGTAAACTTCAGTCCAATAGAGTTGACGTTGAGGCTCTCCACAAAGGTGAGGAAAGAATCCTTTGTGTCCGACCACAAAATCATGATGTCATCAATATAGCGTCCCCAGAATACGATGTTGTTAGTAAAGTTCTCATATGTTTCTGAAAAGACTATAGTACTCTCCCACCAGCCCAGGAACAAATTAGCATAAGTGGGGGCCACTGGGGTCCCCATAGCTGTGCCCCTGAGCTGGTGGTAGTACTTTCCATCAAAGATGAAAAAATTGTGTGTCAGAATGAACTCAAGAAGTTTCAAAACAAACATCCCATGTGTCTGAAGGAAAGCACTCCTTGAGGTCAGATAATATTGTATAGCACTTAAACCTTTATCATGGGGTATTGAACTGTAGAGAGCCTCAACGTCAATACTACACAACCAAATTCCCTCCTCAACGGACATTTCATCTAGTTTCAACAAGAGGTCCATAGTATCTCTAATATACGACAGAAGGGAGGTGACAAATGGACGAAGTATTTGATCGACATATAAACTAGCATTCTGGGTCAAGTTATTAATACCGGAAATAATGGGTCTACATTTAAAGGGGGTCAATCCCTTATGGACCTTTGGAAGACCATAAAAGGTAGAAGTCTGTGGAAAGGCAGGTAATAAGAAGGTATATTCATTTTGATCAATAACTTGTACAGACAACACTTCATCAAGAATGGTTTTAAGTTCTGAAAGGAACTTGGCTGTAGGATTTGATCCGAGTAGGCCATATCCCTGCTTATCCCGTAGGATTGCAAGGCACATATTTTTATAGTCAATATGATTTAGAATAACTATATTTCCGCCCTTATCTGCAGGTTTTATCACTACAGTTTTATCCTGCTCCAGATTTTTCAAAGATATATATTCTTCCCTATTCAAATTAAATCTCTTTTGGGCCAACATTTCCCCTGTGTGTATTTTCTCCATACCGTCACATACCATTTTCACAAACATGTCTATGTTATAGTCTAAAACTGGAGGCATCTTATTGCTTTTAGACCAGCAGGTGGAGAAAGGGCCCACAGAACTATCTCTATCGTTGTCCTCCAACAGATCCGCTAAAGTTTGCACTCCAGGATAGTCTGTAGAGTCAATTCCTAAAGATGAACACTCTCTATTCTCCTTCAATTTGAAAAACTTTTTCCATTTTAACTTACGGGCAAATAAATGAATGTCTCTGACCCATCCGAACAAGTTCATAGGAGTGCTAGGGACAAAAGAAAGACCCTTGTTTAGCACACTGATATCCCCAGCAGACAAAACTAAATCAGAGAGATTAACAATTTGTTTAGGTAAAATAGGGAGACCCAACTGATCATCATTCGCAGTATTAACTATTTGCCCGTCAGTATTTTCTCTAAAAAAGAAGGTGAAGGCTGAACTGGATCGGAGGGGATTTGGGCCGTTGTGGATGGTACCGCAACTGAAGAGGAAGATGATGGAACAGAGGAGGCCAATGAGGGCATTACAGCATCTACTTTTGGAGGCTGAGTATTGCGCCTTCTTCCACCTCCCCTTCTTGCATTTTTGGGAGGCATCCATCTTGAACGATTCTCAGAAGAGAATCTGGTTTGGTAGGGAGACCTATTAACCGTACAATTATAAGTACGTCGAGTCTCAGAGTCTGAAAGATCTGTATCAGTGCAAGAAATATCAATACCACTGTTGTTATTGGGGAAAGGTCTACTCGGGACCAAACCAATATATGCAATATATGCAATACATGCTCTAAATTCTGCCAAATCGCGTACAAATTGGTGATGTTTTCCTTCTTTCAAATGTGATGTGAACTTATCAATATTATTTTGTAGCTCTAATTCGTTTTGATTAAACTCTGGCTCGTTCTTACGTTTAAGAACTATTTCCACAGTTTCTTTCAAAACTCGATATGATTTTTCCAATATATTTTTTTCCTCATCTACCAAAATATTCATAAAATGGAGGGAAGACGCAGTTGCCTCTTGCTCCCAACGTCTAATCAAATCGGCATTTCTGGATCTTAATGCTGGTACAATCGGGACCCGTAGTCCCTTGGGAACAATATTATTTATAATATAGTTTTCCAATGATTTTAGTTCCCACCATGATTTAATGTATAAACGATATTTCACATTTAGATCCTTAAACAATTGAGATAATGGTAAATCGCCCTTTTGTGTGCAGGTGTATTCCTTATCAGAGAATACCCCCTCGACCTCAGCCAGCCATTTTTCAGAGCCCAATGGTAAAGAATGTGCCATAGAGAACCAAAGTATAATATATAGAAGAAAAGAAATGTCCCTCTTCTTTTTAGAAAAGGGAACTAGAAAGAAATTCACTAAACACAAGCTATATATCAGTTTCTAAGTGAGTGCGCCTGCGCCGGTGACTATCCGTGATGTATGCCGGTCTGTGTAGTTGTAGTTGCCTACATACCGACGTTTCCTTGTTAGTGCGCATGCGCCGGCGGTGCGCCATTGTTTATCTGTGGTGCATGCCGGTCTTTATAGTCCTAGTGACTTGGGTACCGGCGCTTCTTTGCTTGTGCGCATGCGCTGGCAGTCATCCGCGGTGCATGCCGGATCTTGTAGTTTTTTCTTACTACGTGCACGTGTGGAATATTGATGCCGTCTACACGCTCACTGATAGCAGATACCGATGAGGTAAGTGAGTTTACAGCTGTTGTTGATTCCTTTTAGTATTTATACCCCCTCTGTGGGTTTCAATCCTTGTTACTGCCTTCTTAGCAACATCCTGGTAACCATACTGAAGGGGTTCTGCAAATATCTATCTGGGACCCCTTTATTTATCACCAGTTATCTTTACCTCCAAAAAGGGACATAAGTCTGTGTTCTCCCTTATTTGGGAATGAATTATTTCTATATCTATGCTTTTTGCCTCTAATAGACTTAGTAGTGTTCTCTGATGAACCCCACGACTTGGGGGGAAACGCGTCGGAACAATTCTGGGAACGTATAGTTATTCTGTGTTTTGTAAATTGTGTTTGGGGAACGTATAGTTATTTCTTATTTGTTTTGTCACATTTTGAGCACTTTTTTCTTTTTTCTTTGTTGTATTAGCATTAGTTTTGTAGTTTTTGCTAGTTAGGGGCAGTTAGGGTTAACGATAGTTTAGGTTCCTGGTTTGGGGGTGCCTTTTTGGGGCGGGTTCTCCATCTTTGTTAGGCAGCTGTATCTTAGGAAATTTTGTTTGTAAGTGTAGGGACATATAGGGTTTTATTAATTAGTAATTAATAAAAGTTATATTTTATCTTTCCTAGGTTCTATACCTTTAGTGGTTTGTTTATTATATATTACATCGGTATAACCAGGTTTATATATCTCTTTATCAGGGGTTCTCTCTACGCCCATATATCTCGCGAAATGTAGGGGGGTTTTGTTGTGGACTGTGATCTTGGCAAAGTCTGAAACGTATAAAATACCCCAGTAGCCCCAGAAAGGACCTCAGCTCATTGGCCATAAGGGGGAAAGGCCAAAGCTGTATTGCTCGAACCTTGTCACCATGGGCTGAATCCCGTCTTTGGAGACTACATGGCTCAGGTATTCTATGCTTTTCTGGAACAGTTGACATTTGTGGGCTTCAACTTCAAACAATGGAACTACAACCATGCTAACACCCAATCAAGCTGTTGTAGATGTTTAGAGATTGAGAATATCATTATATCATCAAAGTAAATAAACAGCTCTCATGGTTCAAGTCCCGCAAGGACAACTCCATTAGTCTCTGCAACGTGGCTGGTGCATTGTTCAGACAAAAAGGCATATGTAGGAACTCAAAACAGCCCCATGGGGGGTAACGAAGACAGTTGGCACCTGTCAGTACCCAATAGTGAGATCCAGAGTAGAGAAATATTGGGCATGCCCCAGTGCCGCCACCGAATCTTTGATGTAGGGGAGTGGGTAAGTATTTCTTACGGTGCAACTGTTTAGATGCCTATAATCCACAGAGAACCATAAAGTCCCATTCTTTTTCTTCATTAACACGACTGATGAGGCCCAAGGGCTCTTACTGGGTTATATCACCTGCTTCTCCTGCATTTGCTTTAGCATAGCCTTAATCTCTTGATTCAGGCTGGAGGAATCTATCAATAACGCTGCTGATTGGATGTGCCTCCCCAGTCGAGGTTTTCTCAGGCTCTAATGTCCGTGTAAGGCCAAAGTCTGCTTCGTGGTGGGAGAAAGCAGCCACATGGGCTGCCAGAACTGAGGACAATTTATCCCCTTCTCCTACAGTCAACTTGGCCCCCTCTAAACACACTTCATTCATGACGTTCTCTACTGAGGGTTCTCTGCCCTCACTTGGCACAGGGTGATTACTTCCGCTTCTATTTCAGCCACCTCCAGCTCCCAATTGAACTGCCCTAAGGTCTGTACTTCCTGCACTGGATACACTTCTGCCATGCGCTCTTGAGGCGGCAAAGTCACAATATGGTCATTCACGTTCATGAACAAACCAGGACCTGGCCATTTCATACATTACACAGGGTGCGCCCCACAGCTACCCCTTCCATCTTAAGGGCAGGTTCAATCACTACTCTAGTACCCTACAACTTCCTATCCTTACCTACAGACAGTGGAACCAGCAACTCGTGTCTCGCCTGCACATATAATGGTCTCGAGTGCAGTACTCTAACACTGCCCAGCCGCCCGGTGACTCCTTCAAGATCTGCCTTTAACCGACACTGTCAAAATGTCTGCTGCAGAGCTCTGTGGGTTGGACAATCATCAGGCACATGCTTCCAGTACTTCAGCCCCAATTCATGAGCATCAAGGACCGTAACACATTCCTGCCTAGAATCATTGGCACTTGCAAGTCCATAGTGCTCTGTACCCCCACCACACCTTTTCCTTTCACCAGCTGCCGCCAGATCTCTATGTTGGCTTGCATGACCCCTAATGTCTGGATCAGAAGGTTTTTGGCAGCTTTTATATTCACCCATGATGCGCTGTCTTTAAACAAAGTAGGTGGAAAGTGTCTTTCAAATGCCGCATTAGTAAGGGACTCCTAGGAGACACAGGATTAAAACTTAGCTGTGACCACCAGGCTCTCACTAACTAAGGGCCACATATATGAAAACTGTCAAGATGTAAGTTTGTCCTTGTTGGCCATAGCAGCCAATCAGAGCTCCCCTTACATTTTAGATAGTGCTCTGAAAAATTAAAGGGGAGCTCTGATTGGTGGAGCTCTGAAGTTTTGGTGACATAACACTCATAGTGGAGTATAGTAAATAACTGACATATAAGACTGCTATTCATCCACTGGTATTTTGCAGCACATTGGTTCATAGTTGTGTTTTGCCCTGGTCTAGCAAAGGGACTATTTTGTTTTTTGTTACTACAGTAAGTGGTGGCTTGTTAATGTCATTAATTAGATTTGTGAATGGTGGCTGGTGGCTTTCACATTGAAGACACACAACAGATGATGCGGTAGGATGTATGGGCCTGGGAGTATTGATGCAAACAAAGCCTTCGATGATTTGTAGTGCTGCTATCCTGCTATAAAGTGGACATATATCCCTAAATCCCCTTCTTTTTATCACAATAAGATGACTCTACTGACCCTGTCCCAGTCAACATCTTTAAGCTAAAGAGTGAGCTGCCTGAAGAGCTCGCTATTTGTATTGTAGTGACCAGTGTAAAAATTGGAATATTTCAGGATTTTTACTATATGAAAAATGTATTTTTCTTGGGGAGATATTATCCTCTTTAACTATTGGATTGTTTCCCAAATCAGAAGTTCCAGTACATTATGTGTACTCATATGTGATTATACTACAAAAATAAAGTAATTATAAATTAGGTGATAAAGTGCATAGAGTTATATTACTTTTGCAATATGTTTATCCATTATCATGAAAATCAACATTTTGATCTGTAGGAATAAATGGATGATATAACTTATATCAGTAAAAGTTAAGAACCTCCAATAACTCAAACAGTGATAAGAAATAATTTTTTTTCATGCCAAGTTGATAAATATTTGCTGATGCATGAACATGGTTATTGTGGTTCAGAAACACAATATAAAAATCACTTGATAATCTTTCGGGATGGTTTACTGCACAGCTGTTTTCAAGAAATGCCACTGCAGTTTTTTATACAGTTTTTTTTGAGATGAAGTCAGTAGTGGATCCAGCCGGCTGGAGATATATATGCACTTCCCTTATATTTCTCATTCCTTTTGGATCCACTCCTGGATTTGACTCAAAAACAATGAAAAACTGCCACAAAAACTGCCTTCAATGAAAAATCTGTGTATGTGAAGCCCTCCTGCCTGTAACTGAATCAGTCTTCAGTCTGATAATGAACAAGCCACAAATCCACTGCCAGGCTAAGTCTGTCCAAACACCTTAGATAGCTGCTGGACAAAATTTTGTCTTTCCAAAAGCTATTTATTCTGACTCCAAATCTCCCCCCAATACACATGCACATTCAGCTTGGCTAAGCATGCATGTGTTCTCAATATGAAGCAGGGAATAAGCCACTGCCAGATTTCTCTGGTGGCAGCTTATATAGTTTGAGAACAAAAGTATTGGGCATGATAAAATCTATTATCCAAATCCTTCTTTCCTTTACCATTTGGGCAGAGTCAGGATACCCCAATAAACATTAGATGATCAGCCGGTCCTCCTAAAATTGGCATGTTCAGCTGACATTCATTTAATATGTATGACCATATTAGGGCCATGAATTAGCCCAATTGCTCAAAGTTCGGCAATTCATCATATTGATGGACATGGTTAAATCAAGGAAGTGGTGTTCGGCCTCTTAAATGGTTGTCTCATCAAGACAAACCCTTTCCATATGCACTTGTATGATTTTTGGCACCCAGGCGTCATTTTTTTTGCGCGCATTAGTAGTGTAGAATGCGCCTGAATCTATGAACCTGTTCTACTGCGGGTCATCGATTTAGTGCTTTCTAGCTACTAAGTAACACTTCTGGCTCAGGTAAATCACTTTTAAAGTGATCTACCTGTGGCAGCAGTAATGCGCCTGGATTTGCCGTTCAAAAGTTATAAATGTATAGAATCATTCGGTTGTAGTGCGACACGCCTCCAGCACGCCCCCCGATCTCAGGAGCATTACAAAGTGTAGCAGGCGTTCTGTAATGCGCTTGTTATTGGAGTGCGCCTATTTAAAAATAGAGCGACTGGGGCTAGTTTTTTGGCTAAAAAGACACCAGATTTCTGGCGCAGCCCCATTCATACATGTCGCCCTTAGAGCATGTGGAGTTTATCCCTGCTCAGGACATCCCTCTATAAGCCAAAAAAGGGAATCCCTTAACAATTAGCAGTTCCTGCACTGGCAGATGTGACACGTCTATAAACTACAAAGTCAGTCATTAATTTGTATGTTTGGCACTTATGTGTAACTGGGACACCTATCATTTGCTTCATATACCATGCAAAACATTCTCCCATTGGCCCATATCTTGGGGCAATGTTCTACAGCAGATTCTGTTGCCGGAAATGAGCAGAGATCAGTGTTTGGGCCCATCTACACAACACACTTTTACGTGGATCTGGTTTTTCAAAACCGCAAAAATCAAATCTGTAAAAGCATACCCAAAGACCTCAATTGAAAGTCTGAGTTGCAACCCAAATTACTCGGATTTTCAATAGGTCGAATTGCAAAAAACGGCGGTATTTCAAAAAACTTAAAACATGTTCATTCTTTCCACCAGATTTGCAGTAAAAAAAAGGAATTTCAAACATATCTATTTCAGATCCGTATCCAAAACCATATAGAACTAAATAGGAATACTGACTGCAAATCCGACGGAAAAAAAACAAATAAAATCTATGATGAAAAACAGGTCAAATGTGTGAGATGGGAACACTACTTTAATCCCAATAAAACAGTATACAATGGGTTGTTATACACCCCTCTTGCTGCCTCTAGTGAGAGAGTGTTTATTGGGTTTACTATACAACTGTATAATACAAGTTGCAGCATGCAATAGAGACTACAAAAAACACCAAAAAGATCTCTCTAAGGGTAAGTCCATACGGCATAGTGTTTCAGGCAGTTTTTCAGTTGGGTTTCGGATTTTGAAACCGTCTGAAAACCGACTGTCAACCATCCCCATAGACTTCAATAGAAAATCCGAGCTAAAGTCTGCACCGCCCAGATTTTCAGACTGTCAGATTTAAAATCCAAATACTGTCTAAAAAACTTGGAAAATGTACATTCTTCCGCCCAGTTTTAGGGAGAAACATGTACTGTTCAATGTTTAGGGGAACCGGCAAAATTAGTAAACCGTGGCTAGAGACAGTCCTCCTAAACTGTTTAAAAATGACAAAATACTGGTCGGATTCTTTAATCACAATCCAACCGTTATTTTATCTGTGCTGTGCGGCTGTACCCTAAGGCGATCTTCACACGGCTTATTCACGCCGTAATTGCGGGACGGATTTCGCCTCGCAATTACGGCGTGTGCTCGGCAGCGGGGGCGGGGCGGGGGGGCCATAGACATCCATTATCCACGGCGCGTATCCAGCCGGGATAATGTGCATGTCACTTTCTCCCCGCCCGGCGTATTCGCCGAGCGGGGAGGGGAGACGGAATCCATAGTTCTCTATGAGAACTGTGGATTTCCGTAATGACTGGGATGGCTTTCAGCCGTTTTTGAGCGCAATATGGCTGAAATCCATCCCCAAATCAGCCGCGTGAACAAGGCCTAATAGGTACCAGACAGAAGGTTTGTGAACTTCTCTAAGATATGCTAGGAAAGAGCATTACAATGATGCTGTAATGTATAAAATCACTAAGTTCAACAAGGTCGGAAAGACTGCTCATTGCTTTCTGAACTTTACTAACCATAAAGCAAACAGGAAGGTTGTTGGTTTGTTGGAGTATGACTGTTACCTTGAATGTGAACATTGCTAATAATGCGCTATCAGATAAACCTTTGACTGTTCCCAGTAAAAATGATATTTCTGTAATTACTCGAGATAACACACATAAGCTGATCCAGTGGACATCTGTTCATTATTTTTCATTTGTTCCACCTTCCTGTTTACCCCCCTTTTTAGCCTGGCACATTTTCTTTTTTGTGGTACATGCCAAGCAGACCAAGACACCAATCTATTTTGCTTGCTTCTAGAAAACTCCAATTTGCTCTAGCATGGGTGCTACAACTAAACCCATCTATACATTTCAACATCAGCCAATGTAAAAACATACAAATATTCCTTAACTTTGGTATTCGCTATACTAACTATAACTTATCTATGCTAGATATTGTTTACAGGGAAAGGGAACTTTCAAATGCAAGACTAAACAACACATGAAAAGTTATGCATGGTCTAAAACAGTATGTATATAAGCAGTCGAGTCACATTATTATGACCACTTCCTACTTTCTGTGTCGGCAGCACGTAACTCATGAAGGAAGTCAATGATGGTGAGCTGGCTTGGTGGCTATAAAAGGAGTGTGATAGGCTAATCTATTGCTGGAATGGTGAACATCAATAAAATGTGGTGCTGCATTAGAAATTGTTCTAACTCTCGGATTGTTAATATAGTTTAGATGCTCACATACCCAGATCTTAAATTTTCGTGAGGTAGATCCAACATTCAACATTTTCGTGCGGTAGATGCAATAATATAAATTGCAATGTGTGCATAAAATTAAATACATAACAAATGTTGTATTGCAATTTATGTATTGTTGAATGTTGATTAAGGACATATTAAATGATACCCAGACATATCAAAAACTAAAAAAAGACCCTACTAGGGATATGCAAAACAAATTGGGAAAATTGCTAGAGGAAGGCAATAAATTGGGGGTACTTACAGATAAACAAATTAAATATCTGTTAGTCACAAAACCGAAGGTGCCCACTTTTTATGGTGTGCCTAAAACACACAAAAACAAATTTCCCCCAGGCATACGCCCCATTGTCTCAAGTTGCGGAAGTCTCAATGAAAAACTCAGTTGCTGGGTGGATGACTGCCTACAGCCAATGGTACAGATGTCCCCAGGATATTTGAGGGACAGTACATCTGTTATCCAAAACTTCCAAAACTTTCAATGGACGGATGACTGTGCATGGCTCAGTATGGACGTTACCAGTCTTTATACTAGCATTCCTTTGTCCATGATGAGAACAGCTGTACAGTATAGTCTTGCCAAGTTCAATCTTTACACAGAAGAACATAATATTTTCCTACTAGAAAGTATCGAATTCCTTATATACAATAATTACTTTCAGTTTGATGGAGAATTTTACCTCCAGAAAGTAGGAGTCCCGATGGGGGCCACTGCATCGCCATCAATGGCAAATTTGTTCATGGCTTGGTGGGAACAAAAAACCATTTATGACTCCCAGAATCCATATTCTGATTGTATACTCTGGTATGGGCGCTACATCGACGACCTCTTGTTTGTTTGGGGTCGCGATGTGGCGTCCATACCAGGGTTTGTGAATTTCCTTAATGATAATGCAGTAAAACTTGTATTTACTTCGGTGGTAGAAAAAAACACCATTTCCTTTTTAGACCTCCATCTCACTGGAGATACACACAGTGGGAAAGTTTCCACTAATATATACAGAAAACCCAACAGTGGCAATACAGTGCTCAGGGCAGATAGTTGCCACCCTGCCCATACAGTTAACTCCATTCCTTATGGAGAACTTAATAGAGCACGGAGGATCTGTAGTGATGATTTAAAATACAAACAGCAATCGGAAATCATAGAAACCAGATTAAAAACTAGAGGATACACTAAAACACAAATACAATTAGCGAAAAATAAAATGAAAGGGAGAACACAAGAAATGCAATTGGTACAAAAGAAAAAACATAGAAGTAAAAGTAGTTATAATATAACTTACACCACTGCCTATAGTGAGGAATATGGCCTAATAAGAAAAGCCTTTTTCAAAAACATTAATATTTTGAGACAGGACCCCATATTGGCGGACATAATCGAAGAAGGGGTTAATATGGTTGCAAAACGAAGTAAGACATTAGGAGATACAATTTCCCCGAGCAGTTTCTCTAGTAAGAATCTGTCCAACACTTGGCTGACCTTAAAAGGTAACTATAAATGTGGAAAAAAAACATGTAAAGTCTGCCAATACATGGAAAAAACCAGTGAATTTACAGGTCAGATTAAGAACAAAATATACAAGATAAAAGATTTTAAAAACTGTGATACGGACCATCTAGTTTACCTTATTCACTGTACCAGTTGTAATAAATCTTACATTGGCAGCAGTATACGTAAATTGAAAATTAGGATCCAGGAACACCTATCTGGCATTCGTAAAGAACAGAGCACCCATTCAGGAGCGGTTAGACACTTCGTGGAAACGCACGCAGGCGCACTCGATAGTTTCAGGTGTTGCGGGATAGAACGAGTTATTCGTCCGCACAATGGAGGTGATTGGGAACATCGAGTGCGCTTGCGGGAAGCGTACTGGATCCATGAGTTGGAGACAAGGGTTCCGGTAGGACTAAACAATAGAAACGATCTGGCATATATTTATTAGTCCTAAGTATATTTACAACAGGCTATAAATCAAACTAAAATCAAAAGTATTGTTCTATATAGAATTGTTTAAATATATCTCTGTAGCGATAGAATTTAAGAATGTGTGTTTTTAAATGGAGGATATGACGTGGGGATAAATGTAACGCCCCCTTTTACTATATAATGGACACATTTAGGAAGATGTTTAAACCGTGATCAAGGGCAGAAATGTTACATGCCTGATACGCGTAGGTTTTAATCTTGTTTTTGTTTGTACCGTCTGCATTATTACAATGTGAATAAATATCAAGCACGCTTTTTCACCAAGATCGCTGGATCCAACCACTTTATTGTTGTTTTGCTTTGTTGGGCTCTTTGCCGGGAGCCAGGATTCCGAGCGCCGGTGAACCTATGAACCAGCTGAAGCCTATGATTGATAAGCCTGAGAGGAAAGTAAGGTGAGCGATCCTTCATTATACTTTTGTACGCTACTCTATGTTGGCCGGCATAGAAGTTGATCGCCACCATGAACTATGTCATTTGAGCTATCACAAGTTCATTTTGCAAGTTATATTAGCCAGCTGGTTATACTACGCATATATCACTATTTTTGCAGACGGTACATTCTCTTAGGCTATCGCACATTTTTCTAGCCTTGTTGTTATATATTGGACTCTATCGGACTCTTACATACCGCCATGTCTCACAATCAGAACAGAGAAGCCAAATTGGCACAGGTTTTCAGTACATGTGAAAATTTTACTTCGGATAAGGAGAACATGTACTCGTTATTTGGAAACCTGGAAAAGCTACAAATATTAGAGACGAAGCTTTGGTGGGATCGTAATGCACTTAACATGTACTTAGAAAAGGATATTATACCGCGAGGTTTAAGGATAAAGAAAATGCCATCCTTTATCTATACAGAAGATTTTTTAACATCTTGGAATTTAATCCTGTCGGACTGTTCTAAAAGACTTATGAAACTTATTATAGATTTTGAAACGACTCGATTACAGGAAACTCAAGAACAAATAATAGAGGTTAATAAAAAGTTAGAGCAGTTCAAGGAAGAAGGAGAAAAAGAAAAGTTACAGGATAGCATAAAGAGTAACCTTGGTAAATTAGAGACAACCATTATGGAAATAAAAAAAGCTAAATACCAAAGAGACTTAGACGATTACCAGGCTAACAAGGTGTATACGTGGAAAGCTGAAAGGAGACCTAGATCCATTCTTAAACATACACCGGGATACAGAAGAAACCGCAATAGAAAAGAAGTGAACTTTTCGGACCTGGATGACACACATGCAGGCATGTCAGCTACCTCAGATACAGAAAATTCGTCAGTAGAAAGGCAGAATACAAGAAGTAAGACCAATGAACAGAAACAAACAGGGTCAAAAAACGGAGGAAGAGAGGAGGTAGAAAACATCGCACCAAAAAAAACAATAACAAAAACTGCCAGGAAGAAATAAAACTCAAGGACTCTGAGGACAATGTCATTATACTTACTCCTACTATTTTATCTACATTTCAGATTGATGTATTGAATAAGGGACTTAGTTTTTCCCCTACTAGTCACTTTAATCTTTTTGATACCTTACTTGATCTTAACAAATTCGTGAGGTTACTTACTGTGAAACGTTTCTTTAGGGAACAGGATTTGCATAGGGAGGGGGAATCGGAAGTAGCAACAAATTCTCAGCAACCCATTAGACATACAGGACAATATCACAATGTTTTTCAGGGTTTGTCCTTTCTTGAACAACAATCTCTCTTTACATTAGAGGAGTTACAGGATGAAGGGGAGAAGACAGAACTGGACCTTATTATCCACCACGACAGTGGCAACCCCCATTTCTATCCATTCAAGGCTAGAGTCAGCGCTATGGAAACTTTTCAAATTGTGATGGAGAGGGATTTGAAAAATATAGAGAAACAGATATATAATAAAGAGATTAAAAATAACACTAAACAAAACATGACAAAGGAAGAATTTAAGGCGCTAGACATGATAAGAAAAAACAAAAATCTGATAATAAAGAAAGCCGATAAGGGGGGAGCCACTGTCGTGATGGATGCAGGTCTATATGAGAAATTGATTAAGGACATATTAAATGATACCCAGACATATCAAAAACTAAAAAAAGACCCTACAAAGGACATGCAGAACAAATTGGGAAAATTGCTAGAGGAAGGCAATAAATTGGGGGTACTCACAGATAAACAAATTAAATATCTGTTAGTCACAAAACCGAAGGTGCCCACTTTTTATGGTGTGCCTAAAACACACAAAAACAAATTTCCCCCAGGCATACGCCCCATTGTTTCAAGTTGCGGAAGTCTCAATGAAAAACTCAGTTGCTGGGTGGATGACTGCCTACAGCCAATGGTACAGATGTCCCCAGGATATTTGAGGGACAGTACATCTGTTATCCAAAACTTCCAAAACTTTCAATGGACGGATGACTGTGTATGGCTCAGTATGGACGTTACCAGTCTTTATACTAGCATTCCTTTGTCCATGATGAGAACAGCTGTACAGTATAGTCTTGCCAAGTTCAATCTTTACACAGAAGAACATAATATTTTCCTACTAGAAAGTATCGAATTCCTTATATACAATAATTACTTTCAGTTTGATGGAGAATTTTACCTCCAGAAAGTAGGAGTCCCGATGGGGGCCACTGCATCGCCATCAATGGCAAATTTGTTCATGGCTTGGTGGGAACAAAAAACCATTTATGACTCCCAGAATCCATATTCTGATTGTATACTCTGGTATGGGCGCTACATCGACGACCTCTTGTTTGTTTGGGGTCGCGATGTGGCGTCCATACCAGGGTTTGTGAATTTCCTTAATGATAATGCAGTAAAACTTGTATTTACTTCGGTGGTAGAAAAAAACACCATTTCCTTTTTAGACCTCCATCTCACTGGAGATACACACAGTGGGAAAGTTTCCACTAATATATACAGAAAACCCAACAGTGGCAATACAGTGCTCAGGGCAGATAGTTGCCACCCTGCCCATACAGTTAACTCCATCCCTTATGGAGAACTTAATAGAGCACGGAGGATCTGTAGTGATGATTTAAAATACAAACAGCAATCGGAAATCATAGAAACCAGATTAAAAACTAGAGGATACACTAAAACACAAATACAATTAGCGAAAAATAAAATGAAAGGGAGAACGCAAGAAATGCAATTGGCACAGAGGAATAAACATAAAAATATCAATAGTCACAACATAACTTACACCACTGCCTATAGTGAGGAATATGGCCTAATAAGAAAAGCCTTTTTTTCAAAAAACATTAATATTTTGAGACAGGACCCCATATTGGCGGACATAATCGAAGAAGGGGTTAATATGGTTGCAAAACGAAGTAAGACATTAGGAGATACAATTTCCCCGAGCAGTTTCTCTAGTAAGAATCTGTCCAACACTTGGCTGACCTTAAAAGGTAACTATAAATGTGGAAAAAAAACATGTAAAGTCTGCCAATACATGGAAAAAACCAGCGAATTTACAGGTCAGATTAAGAACAAAATATATAAGATAAAAGATTTTATAAACTGCGATACAGACCATTTAGTTTATCTTATTCACTGTACCAGTTGTAATAAATCTTACATTGGCAGCAGTATACGTAAATTGAAAATTAGGATCCAGGAACACCTATTTGGCATTCGAAAAGAACAGAGCACCCACTCAGGAGCGGTTAGACACTTCGTGGAAACGCACGCAGGCGCACTCGATAGTTTCAGATGTTGCGGGATAGAACGAGTCGTTCGTCCGCACAATGGAGGTGATTGGGAACATCGAGTGCGCTTGCGGGAAGCGTACTGGATCCATGAACTGGAGACAAGGGTTCCGGTAGGACTAAATAATAGAAACGATCTGGCATATATTTATTAGTCCTTAGTATATTCACAACAGGCTACAAATTAAACTATAATCTAAAGTATTGTTCAATAATAGAATTGTTTAAATATATTCTAGTAGCGATAGAATTTAAGAATGTGTGTTTTTAAATGGAGGATATGACGTGGGGATAAATGTAACGCCCCTTTTTACTATATAATGGACACATTTAGGAAGATGTTTAAACCGTGATCAAGGGCAGAAATGTTACATGCCTGAAACGCGTAGGTTTTAATTTTGTTTTGTTTTTGTTTGTACCGTCTGCATTATTACAATGTGAATAAATATCAAGCACGCTTTTTCACCAAGATCGCTGGATCCAACCACTTTATTGTTGTTTTGCTTTGCTGAATGTTATACCATTTGTTATATAATAAAAAAGATTTGGTGACTTTAGCAAACTGACAGGTTTTGCACGGAAATGAACCACATTTATAAAAACCCTGTTGGGCTAACCACGTAGTTTGTGGAATAGAAGAAGAAAAGTAATTGGGTGTTATGCAATTACCTATAGCTCGAGGACGTCTCTTCACCACGTGACATCCCTTAGACAAAATCTCATCATCGTATAATACTGGTATGTATTTATGGATGATGTTTTTAATGTACGAGGAATGTGCACTATCTTCTCCAGATCTGTCAGGTTTTTGGGGCTACATTAAGTTTGAGCTTCCTCCAAAGATTTTTGATTGGGTTCAGGTCTAGAAACTGGCTAAGCCACTCCAGAACCTAGAAATCCTTCTTACGAAGCCACTCCTTAGTGGCCCTGTCTGTGTGTTTTGGGTCATTGTCCTGCTGGAAGACCCAGCCACGACCCATCTTCAATGCTCTTACTGAGGGAAAGAGTTTGTTGGTCAAAATCTTATGATACATGGCCCCATCCATCCTCCCTTCAATACAGTGCAATCCTCCTGTCCCCTTTACAGAAAAACACCCCCAAAGTATGATATTTCCACCGCCATGCTTTACAGTTGGGATGGTGTTCTTGGGGTTGTACTCATCCTTCCTCTTCCTCCAAACACGGCGAATGGAGTTGTTACCAAAAAGTTCTATTTTGGTCTCATCTGACCACATGATCTTCTTTCATGCCTCCTCTGGATCATCCAGATGGTCATTGATGAACTTCAAACAGGCCTGGACATGTGCTAGCGTGAGCAGCAGGATTTTAATCCATGATGGCGTAGTGTGTTACTAACAGTAATCTTTGAAACTGTGGTCCCAGCTCTATTCAGGTCATTGAGCAGGTTGTCCCATGTAGTTCTGGGCTAATACCTGACCCTTCTCAGAATCATCCTTACTCCACGAGGCAAGATCTTGCATGGAGCCCCAGACCGAGGTAGATTGATAGTCACCTTCCATTTTCTAATAATTGCACCAACAGTTGTTGCCTTCTTTCCAAGCTACTTGCCTATTGTCCCATCCCAACCTTGTGCAGGTCTGCAATGTCCTTAGGAAGCTCTTTGGTCTTGGCCATGGTGGAGAGGTTGGAGTGTGATTTATTGAGTGTGTGGACAGGTGTCTTTTGTACAGGTAATGAGTTCAAACAGGTGCAATCAATACAGGTAATGAGTATAGAGTAGGAAGGCCCCTTAAAGGAAAACTTACAGGTCTGTGAGAGTCAGAATTCTTGCTGGGTGGTAAGTGGTCAAATACTTATTTCATGCAATAAAATGCTAATTATTTAAAAATCAGACAATGTGATTTTCTGGACTTTTTTTTAGATTCTGTCTCTCACAGTTGTAGTGTATCTAGGATAAAAATTACAGACCTCTTCATTCTTTGTAGGTGGGAAAAACTTGTAAAATAACCAGTGCATCAAATACCTAATTTCCCCACTGTAGATATTTAAACCAGATGCCTGAATATGTTTCCAGTCTCTGCTTCGGAACCTAGAATCTGATTTCTGGACTTGCCTGTTACTCCTTATTTGTATGAATTTGTAGGGGAAATATGGGTGGAGAAGGGTTGTTTGGGGAGATGCAGAACAGGCTTTGAACTGGAAGTATTGGTGTCCAGTGTTAGACTGGGATGCCTAGGTTTGATTCTGGGGACCCACCAGTGGAGTTGATTCTGGGGGCCCACCAGTGGAGATGATTCTTGGGGGCCCACCAGTGGAGGAGCCCATTCTGGGGGACCACCAGTGGAGATGATTCTGGGGGCCCACCAGTGGAGGAGATTCTGGGAGCCCACCAGTGGAGGAGATTCTGGGGGCTCACCAGTGGAGGTGATTCTGAGGGCCCACATGTGGAGGTGATTCCGGAGACCCACCAGTGGAAGTGATTCTGGGTGTCCACCTGTGGAGGTGATTCTGGGGGCCTACCAGTGAAGTTGATTCTGAGGGCCTACCTGTGGAGGTGATTCTGGAGACCCACCAGTAGAAGTGATTCTGGGGGCCCACCAGTGAAGTTGATTCTGGGGGCCCACCAGTAGAGGTGATTCTGGGGGCCCACATGTGGAGGTGATTCTGGAGACCCACCAGTGGAGGTGATTCTGGGGGCCTACCAGTGAAGTTGATTCTGAGGGCCCACCTGTGGAGGGGATTCTGGAGACCCACCAGTGGAGGTGATTCTGGGGGCCCACCAGTGGAGGTGATTCTGGGGGCCCACCAGTGGAGGTGATTCTGGAGGCCCACCAGTGGAGGTGATTCTGGGGGCCCACCAGTGGAGGTGATTCTGGAGACCCACCAATGGAGGTGATTCTGGGGGCCCACATGTGGAGGTGATTCTGGAGACCCACCAGTGGAGGTGATTCTGGG
The DNA here is from genome assembly GCA_025379985.1 of Phyllomedusa bahiana. NCBI lineage: Eukaryota > Metazoa > Chordata > Amphibia > Anura > Hylidae > Phyllomedusa > Phyllomedusa bahiana. Next base: position 95,039 of record JAODAL010006002.1, on the reverse strand, counting down.
GGCCCACATGTGGAGGTGATTGTGGAGACCCACCAGTGGAGGTGATTCTGGGGGCCCACCAGTGGAGGTGATTCTGGGGGCACACCAGTGGAGGTGATTCTGGAGTCCCACCAGTGGAGGTGATTCTGGTTGTCCACCTGTGGAGGTGATTCTGGGGGCCTACCAGGGAAGTTGATTCTGAGGGCCCACCTGTGGAGTTGATTCTGGGGTCCCATCTGTGGAGTTGACTCTGAGGGCCCACCCGCCTGTTAGTGCATATGACTGTACATGTTTCTTATACTCTCCCTCCTGCTTTTTTTCTCTCTTTCTTCGCCGTTCTGCCTCCCCAAAGATGCATGTATAGTTGAAAAACAACTCCCGGTCTGCCATGCTCAGAGGCGCCCCTGTTTCCTTGTGGGCCGGTTCGAGCCTGGTGATGTCATATTTTATTTAGGGTAGGGAGTTTCAATTAACAGAAAACTTTCTCTATATAACAGATGTATATAAAAGTTTACAGCACCCATCCTACTTTATGACTAGTGTAAAATGACAGTTTTCTCTAGCACATGAACAGTAATGGGGCAAAGGTAAAAAGCTGCATCTTCCCTTGTGTCCTTATGAGGATAGGAGCCTGGCAGAGACAATTCCACTGTGCCTACTCAGCAAATCATGTTCTGTTTTTCTGGCTTGTTTTGGCCAGTACAGTCATCATATGATCCCAGATGCTTGTCACTATCACTGAATACTGCCTTTCACATACGATTACACAATAATAACCTCTGTGATATTGACACAATTATCATTGTGTGGAGACTAGAAACTGTGCACAGCAAAACTAAGAGGCAAACGTGGTTACTAACCCTTTTACTAATTACTCTAAATTTCAGGATGAACATAAAATGTCTTGAATTTTTTTTAATGAACTAAATGAGACCATCTCTTAATTTTAGAATGCACATGTCCAACTGTACAATTTCTCTCAGCAACTGCAATAAACTGAGATTAATCTGCCCTGCCATTCAAAAGTTTTATCTCTTTTTATCACAGCTAGAGAGAGGCGAGATTTTATATTTAATGTTTAATTGCATAGGACTGTGGAAATAAAAAAAAGTTTTCCAGAGATACTGATTTAAACAAAAAATACCCCTTTTAATGGAAGTGCCCCTTTAAGCAACCCTGTAAATACCTTGCATTACTTTTATAACAGTCCCATTTAGACTTGCAGGCCCAATTTGAGATGTCATATTCTCCTCTAGAAGCAATGCTTCTAGTGGACACTATGGGCGACATGTATGAACAAGGCTGCGCCAGATACATGGAGTCTTTTCAGCCTGATATCAGGCGCAGCCCTGTTCATACATTTTTAAATCTCCCGCACTCCACTCCCAGGCGCATAACATAGCGCCTGTGGGAGGCGAGGTGCACTAGAACCATAGCAAAGCTATAGATTTATAGCTTCGCTACAGCATTTTTAGGCACGTTGCATCTGGAACAGGTATTCCACTTTCAAAGTGGTTTACCTGAGCCAGAACTGTCGCCCTAGCCCTAGAATGCATCTGATTTATGACCCGCTGTAGAGCTGATTCATAAATCAGGCACATTCTTGACTAATATTAGGCGCATGAAATTTGGCGTTAATTTTGGCCAAATTTCATACATGCCGCCCCATATCCTTAGTACAGCATGCAGTGTTGTATGATACAATTTATTTTCTCATGGATTCCTACAGAATCTATAATAACAAGGGACATCTATTTGCCTCCATGTAAGTAAGATGCCCACAGACAGAGTTGGTGTTAGAAGTGTCTGGAGTAGACTGAAGGGGAGATGTCACCTAACACCTGTTACCATCATGCACCTTAACTCTTTCCTAACGCAGCAATGTCTGTTTATGTTTTTTTCCTTCCCGCTTTCCAAAAGCCATAACATTTTCATTATTTTGTCTACATAGACATATAGGGCGACATGCATGAAATCTGTCGTTAACACGCCAAATATCATGCACCTAACGGCATAGAATATGCCTGATTTATGAACCCGCTCTACAGTAGTTCATAAATCAGCGCATTCCAGCGCTCAGACAACAGTTCGGGATCAGGTATACCACTTTGAAAGTGGTTTACCTGTTCCAGCAGTAATGCACCTAGAAATGCCGTAGTGAAGCTATAAATATGTAGCTTCGCTACGGAGTGGCGTGCAGGAGATTTAAAAATGTATGAACGGGGCTGCGCCTGATATCACTAAAAAGCGGCAGATACGGAAAAAATAATCAGCTGCACCATTTTTATGGGGGTTCCATTTTCATGAAGGTCACTGTTCGGTATCAGCGATATGCTACCTGTATTTTAGAGGCCGGTACAATTCTGGCGACACCACATTTTTGGAGTTTTTGTTATGCTTTAGTACTTAAAAATATAAAACCTTAATTTGCTTTACTGCCTCATTTTCTGCAACCAATAACTTTGTAGTTTTTTCATCTATGGACATGAGTGATGGTTTGTGTTCTGGGGGCTGAAGTGTAGCTTTTATAGATTCCATTTGGGATACATGCGACTTTTTGAACAATTTTTTAATAGTTTGGGGACAGAAAATTACCAAAAAATGCAATATGGGTGTTTTGTTTTTTTCTTTAATATTTTAATATCTCATAATCTAACATCCTATATTTTAATGGATTGGACTTTTATGGACACAGCTTTACCAACTATGTTTAACTTTTTAATGATTTTATTTGTAAAATAGCAATGGGGGAAGTTTTGAATGTTTCATATTTTTTAAATGTTTTACAATTTTTTTTTTTTTACTTGTACCCTAGGGTACTTGACCACTGCAGGGACGCAATCGCTTATACACTGTCCTGTAATAGTATGAAATTACAGAACTGTATACATAAAGGGCTCGCCCATTAAAATCTGCCTATGGCACCCCGAGGTGTTGTCACCAGGGGAAGGGCCCATCCAGAAACCGAAGAGTCTAAAGCACCATTCTTTGATGCCACATATGCAATGAATGTGTTAACTGCAGCATCTAAGGGCTAAAAATGCTGGAATTAGAGCGATCTCCGACCTCAACTAATAGTAGCAGCTGTTCCCAGCAATTGTGAAATACCGTCGGATTCTGTTATAGAATCTCACCAGTATTTTACAATTGGTTTTCTTTTTTTATGCAGATTTTGCAGTCGGTTTTTGGATTTCGGTCGGCCCATTAACATGTTCTAAGGCTTTTGAACAGATTTGAAATCCGACCTCAGAAAATCCGAGCTGTGTAGAATACAGCTCGGATTTTCTATTGAGGTTTATGGGGATGATCTATAGTCGGATTTTTGCAGATTCTAAACACGGAATCTGCTTAAAAATCTGACAGTAAACCAATGCCCTACTGATATCATGATGTAACTGTACCTCATATGTTGGTAAGGGGTTAATATTGTTTTATAGAGGCATTATTAAGGCAATGTCTATTGTTTATGTACAGGGCTGTTACCATTGGTGCAGCATTCACGCAGGTATAGTATGGGCCCGCATGCTGACACATCCATAATAAGGCTATGTGCATGAGGCCTTAGGGTACGTCCACACGGCATATGTAAAATTCCGGTCGTATTCTGTTTTAGAAACAGTATTTTATTGTCTTTTGCTTGGTTTTGGGGGACGGTTGTGTCTGCGATCTCCGGATTTGCCCGCCCTCCATAACCATTGCACACCTTCCACCTGAAAACCGAGCAGAAGTTTTTCGGAACGCTGGTGGCTGAAAATCTTTTATTGTAGACTACTGAACAGATTTTCTATTAAAGTCTATGAGGATGGTTTCTTGTCAGTTTTCATACAGTTTCCAGATCCGCAAACTGTCTATAAATCCGACCAAGAAACCATGTGGTGTGGATGTACCCTTAGGTTATGTTCACACGGCTTAAAATGGGCCGTATTTCAGTCCGTAATTCAGTCCGACTGCCAATTACAGGGTGGAATACGTCCCAGTCATTACGGTAATCCACAGTTCTCATAGAGAACTATAGATCACGTCTCCTCTCCGTGCTCGGCGAATCCACCGCGGGGGGAGATAAGTGACATGTGAATTACTAGCGGCGTATACGCTCCGCTAGCAATGATAGTCTATGGGCCGAATAGGTGCCGGCCCCCCGCTCCTGCCCCGCCCCCATCCACACGGCGTAATTGCGGGGCGTAATTACACCCTGCAAATAAGCCGTGTGAACATAGCCTAACTGTTATTATCTTTAGACATAAGTGTCTGAGTTTCGATGACTCCATTATTGCTTTTGCTATGATCACGGTTTGATACTTCCTCTGGTATAGCAAATTGTTGTTATCAATGTATACTGCCACATGTACACATACACTACTCACAAAAAATATGTGAAAAAAAAGGACGGTAGTGTCTCTTTTACTACATAGAAAACTGTACCCAGGTGGTAAACAGCAGCATGTTGAAGAGATTGGGTTAACATTAGCTGGGAAAAGAGCTCAGCATACTGATTTATCCTCACAGGCCTTGATTAAATGTTTTTTTTTCTCAATAACAGGTAATCTAAGTCTGAAGTTTTGAATCCTTGACATTTAAAGCATGTTATTATTTACTGGAACAAGTTAAGGTCATCCACAAAGAGGCCGTCTGGAAGTGAACCATTTGCTAATGATTTATACGGGAGCCACTGGAAAAATTCTGCTGATGATCATGTTAAGCCGTTACGGTTCACTTTTTCACAGCTCGGCTTCAATACTTGTTCAGTTCCCTTGTTGGTAAGCTTGTTTTGGCTACTTTTAGTTTTAAGCAATATTATAATTTTTTAGTATATCAAGACAAAAGGGGAAAAACGAAACCTTATGAGTTACTTCTTGCTGGCATATCGGTAGTTCCATCTATAAAGCCACTAAATAATGGTCATACAGTTTCCAAATAACAGCACTACACAAAACCAGAATCCCATTGCTAATATTATGAATGATCCCACTAAGACCAAATACTGTCACACAATGACCACATATCACTACAACATAGTGGCTGAGTAATAACACCACATATCATCACCACATAGTGGCTGAATAATACACTATACCATTACTGAATATAAACCATTATACTACAACGAATATTACTACCATGCAGGGATCATACAGTGGTAGATACCAGTTGTACACAGGCACTCTGCACACATATAAGTGATTACAGTAAAGTTACATCCAGGTACTCACAGGAGATGTCTTCTCTGATGAGTTGTTCTCTTCCCCTTTTTTTTCCATCCAGTCTAGACTGCCATGATGTGGCCATGACTCTTTACTATAGAATTTACTAAACAAACATCTTAGACTCCTCACTCTTCCAGCACTTCCCTACCAATTCCTACCTTTGTACAAACTCTCCATCCAATGACCCCCTTGTGCCTCCCATTTGTGCACCAAGTTTTAGTCTTGTTTTGTGTCACCATATAGGTAGTTAAATTCCCCAATATAGTATAAATTGTAAAGTGCTGCGGAATATGTTGGCACTATAAAAATTATTATTATTATATAGTATGTAGATACACACCAAAGCTAGGTAGACAGATGGCTAAATCCCCTTTTAGTTAGGTAGTCCTCAATTAGTTAAATGTATAGCACCTCCCCATTAGTTAGGTAGATTTATAAGTCCCTGCAATAGGTAGATATCTTGGTTCCCTATTAACTAAACATTTAGTTATATAGGCCCCGGCAATAAGTAGAAATATAGATCCCTAGTACATGGTTATATAGACCTCCTGTAGGTAGGTGGGCAAGTAGATAGGGCCCTTTTAGGTAGATAGGAATATAGACTCCCAGTCGGGAGGTAGGTGTAGAGGCCCCCAGTAAGTATGTATATGCTCCTAGTAGGTAGGTAGGTATATGTCTCTGTAGGTAGATATAGCTCCTCTGCAGGAAGAAATAACCCCCCTGTAGGTAGCTAGATAAAGCCTCTTGTAGTTAGGTAGATAAAGCCCTCAGTAGGTAGGTAGATATAGCCCCCTGAAGGTAAATGTAACCCCCCCTGTAGGTAAATATAGCCTCCTGTAGGTAGATAGCCTCCCAGTAGGTAGATATAGGCAGGTGTAAAGGCTCAAAATAAAATCTGAGAGCTAGTGTTCGGCATAAGCGGCATGATGCTATCACACTGCTTATACCAGGATACTGTTCCCAGGATCTCCTGGGCCAAAAGCCTAGGCTTCTGGCCTACTAAACCCAGCGTAGCAGGAGGCGTGATTACATCGCTGCATTATGCCTCCTGTGACACTGATATCTATATACAATGATAATTGAGCACTGTATATATAATCGAGAAGGCAGGGATGGAAATGAACAGTAATGAACTTCTCCCTGTAGAAGTACTTACATAATCAGTGTGCAGCTGCTTACTCTGTACAGCCATGATGCTGACCGCCGGCTGTTTTTTCTGGGCTGTTTTTTCCTGGTGAGCGGCATCTCTGACGACCGCCCCCGGATTGCCCACCCCTAGGAATGACCCTGGGCATATTCTATCAATATGCCATCAATATGTATGGTGAGACAACTCCTTTAACAGATAGATCAGTATCAGAAACCCTAAGACGGATTTGGCCGTGGTTATGGCCGCGGGTTCCGACGCGGTTTCCGCGCCCAAAACCGCGTCCAAATCGCGCCTAGTTTATTAACATGGATTCCTATTGGAAACCGCGTTAATATTCACTCGCCGCGGGTTTGGCCGCGGCTTTGGGGCCGCAGCCTTGCCTCGCGTGTGTGAGAACTCTCCTGTCAATTCTTGACAGGGAGTTCCTAGCGCGGCGGCCGCGCGGTGTTACGGGGTGGCGCGGCTGGCCCGGCTGCGGCGCGGTTTGCCCCCTGCCTATTAATTTGCCTGGGGGCAAACCCTTTCCGCAAGCCGCGCCCCAAGCCACACCCCACCTGCAATGAGACCACGACCAGCACCCGCACCGCAAGCCTGCTTCGGGAGAGGCGAGTGTGCGGCGAGGCTAGGACGAGGTTTGGCCGCGGCCAAACCCACTGTGTGAACAGGGCTTAAGAGCGACATGTATGAACGGGGCTGCACCAGTTTTCTGGTACTTTGAACTAAAAAGTGTATGAACAGGTGCACTCCAAACTTTGGCACGATAAGTGCCTTTGTAATGCGCCAAAGACACATTTCAGTGCGCCAAAGATTTGGGGCATTCTGAGGGCGTCGTATCACAGTCATAAAAGGAGACACACTTATGATTTTTTTTACAGCAAACCTAGGCGCAGAACAGTTAGAACAGCCAGACCAGGGGTAAAGGTGATCTGCCTGAGCCTGACGCCATCCCTCCGCCAAAAGTCCCCATCACCTGATTCCAGCTCCCTATGCCGTATCACAAAACCCACGTTCCTTGCCACAAAAGATGCCACCGCCCTATTCAGGTTGATCCTTGCCTTTTCAATTCCCACTGCCGACTACGCGTGCCTCCACGACAATCTACGCACTATATCGGACCACAAAATAACCATACCCGGGTACAAAGCCCACAGTCGCAGGATATCATAACGCATATCCCGAATTAATTCCCTTATGGGGCGCCGCCCTAGATCGTTGCCCCCGGCATGCAACACCACCAGATCCTGGGGCCTATCCCAGGCAGCGAACTGCTGAAAATCCGGAAGGACCTGTCTCCATCTGAGGCCTCTCTTGCCGATCCACCGAACTACAGCCAATTCCTCCGGAATCCCCAGCTGTCGCCCGCTAGGCCGAAGAGCTGCTCGTTCTGCGCCCCAATGCACAAAGGAGTGCCGTAAATCCAGGCAATCCGGCGTCCTGCAATAAAGAATACAAACACAACCACCACCATAGGCCCGGGACAACCCGGGCCCAAACAGCAACACAAGGGAATATGGTGGGGGGGTAAACACGCTTGACACACAGAAACCTGACCTATCACCCCCCCCCCCTCCTTCGTTTACAACCCGCCCTGAGCCAGGTGTGGCCGAATGTAAATCTTGTAACGCGCCGACTCCCATCTCCCTTTTTTAACCGAGTCGGCATCCAACCCCCACCCCGCAGCCTCCGTTGCAGCACCAATCCTGAATGAATGAGGAGCAAACTGTGCTGGATCGAAGCCCAGGACCCCCAGACAACAGCGAAAAACTAATAGGGGGCCAGGCCCCCCGACCCGCAACCGCCGATAATCCCAGAAACAACGAACGGGGCACATCTCTCCCCCCACAACCTCCCCCAACCTCAAAACCTTGCCCTTACCCAACTGGTCTGTCTTTGACCTTCTTTACCGAACAACCAGACTCCCTGCAGCGCAGGACACATCCTCCGACCTCAAACCCCCAGCCACCTTTTTACTTGGACAAACCAATTCCCCCACTCTCAAGGCACCAAAAAAGGCTAACGAGAAAGCCAAGCGAAATAACACCACCTCAAAAAACGATGTGCATACTCCCCCTAACACCGTCCCCAACCGTTCCAACAGTGGAAAAACAACCGGGCGACGACAATCAACCGTAGCCACGCCCCTTCAATAACCTTTTAGAGCTTGAACCACCCCAAAAGCCTTGGTCACATCAACCATCCCCCTTGCTTTAAAACCAAAGGCCAACCCCGCTACAAAACGTGAAACCCTCGAAACAGACCATCCCTCGTTTGCAGCGTGTCCAATAAAACTGAAGAGAGCTGCCACCCTATCCTCAGTCGTTGCTATAGGGCCCAGACCTAACAACCAATGTTCCCACAATGCCCACGACCTTGTATATGATTCCCAAGTACCCTTGGCTAAGGAGGACCTGAACAAACGCTGGGTGGTATCGAAACCAAAGTCCACATCCTCTCGGGGCACTCGACCCCCTCCGCTGCCGCCTCCGGAGCCAGCTCCCCACTGCGAACGAGATAAGGCATCGGCTAAGTAATTTTTAATACCCGGTACGTGCCGCGCCACCACCCACGCGTTCAACCCCAAGCACTGTAGCATAAAATGCCGCAACAAACTTAACACTGGGGGCGAAGAGGCCGATAAAGAATTAATGGCCTGAACCACCCCCATATTATCACAATTGAACTGAACCTTTTTGTTCACAAAGCGCTCGCCCCATATCTCAACTGCCAAGACTATCAGAAACAATTCCAATAAAACCAGAATCCTAATCAGCCCTCCCTCAACCCATGCCGCCGGCCAGCGCCCCACGCACCAGGCCCCCGGACAGTCAGCACCAACCCCCACACTCGCTGCCGCATCCGTAAAGGCCTCAATGTCCGCATTGCTCCCCGCCTTGTCCAAAAGGATAGATCGCCCAGTGTATTGCGCTCAGAAGGAGTCCCAAACCTTCAAATCCTCCTTCATTCCAACCGACAACCTAATGAAGTGGTGAGGCGCCTTTACCCCCGCCGTCGCCTGCACCATTCGCCGCGAAAACACCCACCCTCCCCATCGGCATTATCCTGCAAGCAAAATTTAGCTTGCCCAGTAAGGACTGCAGATCCCTAAGCGATACTTTCTTACAACCCAACAAACGCCCAACTTCCCTTTTCATGTCCCCCAGCTTGTCCTCCGGTAATGAGCATTCCATCGTCACTGAGTTAATGCGAATCCCTAAAAAATTAATCGTTGTCGTTGGCCCTTCCGTCATGTCCGGTGCCAACGGAACCCCGAAATGACCTGCCACCCACTGCATTGATGCCAACAGCTACCCGCATACGTCTGAGTCCGCTGGGCCAATGCACAAAAAGTCATCCAGATAATGGATGACGGATAGCAATCCAGATACGTCTCGCACCACCCATTCCAAAAAGGAACTAAACGCCTCGAAGTAGAAACACGAAATTGAGCAACCCATAGGTAGGCACCGATCGACAAAAAACTCCCCCTCCCAACAACAACCCAGCAGCTTCACACTATCTGGGTGAACCGGTAGTAACCGAAATGCGGATTCGATATAGTTTTTTGCCATGAGCGCGCCCTTTCCGTATACCATCACCCAGCGCAGCGCTGCATCAAAAGAGGTATAAATCACTGAACAAAGTTCCAGGTCAATACCGTCGTTTATCGACAGGCCCTTAGGGAATGAGAGGTGATGAATAAGCCGAAATTTATTCGGCTCCTTTTTGGGCATTACTCCCAAAGGAGAGACCACCAAATCGGGCACCGGAAGGGTCCTAAATGTGCCCGCCATCCTGCCCAATGATACTTCCTTAGCTAATTTTTCCGACACCACCTCCGGATGGAGGTGAGCGGATTTCAAATTTCTTGTTGAAAACGGAACCTTATGCCTTGGTGCTGGTATTTTAAAGCCCACACTAAACCCATCCCATAGCAAACTAGCCGCTTCCCCATCCAGATATCTACTTAGGTAAGGTTCCATCGCGACTAGATCTCACCGGAGTCGCCCCCTTGCTGATTACCTGCTCCCCTACCTTTTCCCTTCCGCAAACACCGGGAAGCCCCATGGGAAGCGGCGCTGCACACTGAGCAGACATGCCTGAACCGGCAGCCCGTCCCAAATCGACACTGACTCTCATTGAACTGCCAGCAGACTCCGACCTTGGCTTCCCGCTGGGAACCACCCACAAAAGACCCGGCACCCCCTGCTGCCCGAAGCTGCCAGGTCCCCCTTTAAAGGGCTGCCCATACCGCATAGGGGCCATCACCCTCAACCACAACCCGATGTCCTTCTGATCCCACCGGATGGATGGCCGTACCGCCTTCCGCTGACTAAATTGTTCGTCGTAGCGGAGCCACGCTTGCCCCCCATACACCCGCTGCGCCTTTGCTATCGAGTCCAAATAGCAAAATAGCGGCGAACAATTTTCTGGCGCTTTTTCCCCAATGACGCTTGCCAGAATGGCAAACGCCTGCATCCAGTTTTGGAATGTCTGCGGAATCAGCCGCCACCTGCGTTTTTCCTCTTCCTCCTTTTTACTTTCGTCTCTCTTCCCTTTTGGTAGATTAAACTTCTCCAGAGGCAGGAGAGAGAAAATCTCAACGTACTCGTCCTGGCAGATTTTCTCTCTCACTTCATTCTTTGAGTGAGCGCCCAACGGGCCCTCGAAACAAACGTAGAGCTGCCCCCTAGCTCTATCATCCAACCGAACTCTATCCACCGTATCCTGCTCTGTCTGCACGGACACCGTGACTCCAGCATTCCCTCCCCTAGTCCCATCCACGGTCAACTCACCCACACCCAATGGGGAGGGCAACACCACTCCAGACCCTAAGCCTGTTGAACCCCACGCCGACAGCAGGGTCACCCCCCGCACCCTGAAAGCGCGTTAACACCTTCCTCAAGCTAAGCGCCAATTCCTGCCAATCCGTAGTACCCTCACCCGTCGGACACCCCGCCCCCGCCGCTCCCAGCGACGCCTGCCCCGACGGTGCCAGACAAGACATGGAACCAAACTCACCAGGCTGCACGGGAGCTGTGATCCCACCAGCCGCGCTGCCCGATCCCTGCAGACTGTCTGCTCGTCCTCGTCGACCGTCCTCTCTGGCTTGCTGGCTGTCCATTGATCGCCGCTGCTCCCGGACTAGATGAACCTCCGAATGGACCCTCTGACCGTAATCTCTCGTAGCAGGGCCCCCAGGTGGGCCCCCCAGCGCCGCAGGCCCCAGCGCAGCTGAGCCGTCCGCCCACGAATTCTCCGGGTCCCATCTTGACCATAACGGCTACGCCTCCACGTCGTCCATCTCCAGTCCATGCACCCTGGCGGGCCCCCTGACCGGAGCATCGCCACGAGATCCCGCCGCTGCCACTACATCCCTGCCATCAGGAACCCCAGCCTGCACCGCCCCCAAGCTGGAGCGATGCCTGATGTGCTCCGCTGGGCCCGTCCGCCTGGATGGATTCCTCCCAGGACGAACGGCGCGCGAACGCCCAGAAGGCCGCACCGTCCGTCCCGGAGGGTCCCGTGAGGGGCTCTGCCGGCGTGCCCGGGCCCTGGGTGTCGCATCAGGACTAAGCCGCTCTGGAGGGCGTGTTCTGCGCCTGGTCTGCACCACAGGTCCCAGGGGGTTGTCAGGCACTGAGGACGTCCCGGCCTCCGTGACAGTTGGTGAGGGACCTGCGCCCCCACTCTCCCCCAGCGCCCCCCGCACCTGTGCCTCCAGCCATGCAGGACCGCGTTCTTCTACTGCGCTCCTCAGCCTGGCCAGGAGCACCTCCACGCTGTCCGCCATAATAAATCACTCCTGTGGACTCTCTGAGAGCTGATACGCGCAGGGACTGCTTCACTCTGCTTTCCCCTTGCGCGTCTGTTCCCGCGTTGCGCGGGGCGCAGCTTATAGGCTGGCGCCTCCCCGCACGCCGTGCTCAACTCCTCCCTTCACGCTCACCTCACGGCTGGCGCGCCGGGTCATGAGGGGCCTCCCCTTAAAGGGGCTGCGCCCCCCATGTCCGGCCCCGGACTATTTAGAACTCTCCTGTCAGCGCCAACGTTCATACATGTCGCCCTATATGTGCTGAACTTTTCAGGTTGTACTATATAAGGCACAAGTTCCATGAGTGTGATAGACCTTACAGAATGGTTTCTGGTATTCTCACAGTGCAATGACAGTACCTTAAAGGGACATTTCCATCATTTACTTATAAAATATTGTCATTCTCTAGCTGTGAGAGAAACCTTTTGAATGGCAGGGCAGACTCATCTCACTTTCGTTCAACTTATGTGTCTACATAGTCTCATTACAAATAGTAGGTAATGACATAATGATTGTTATATTCTTTCCACAGGAATCAATAAAATTACACCAGACTAGAAACAACACATGAAAGAAAATTAGGGTAATCATAATCTTTTTCTGCGCTGGGGAGCTGGAAGAAGGGGTTTTTTCACATTTAGTAGGTTATTGCTTATAATATTTACACTTCTCAGACCAGAGTCGACCAGAAAGGACCATCAAGTAATCCCCTCCCTGCTGTGTTATCAGAGCTCACAGAAGGGAAGTCAGAGAGATGAATGTACATAGGAGGACTCTAAAAATGTATGTGAAAAAAACTAGCCACCAAATAAAAAAAATCCATGTAAAAGTCGTATATCGCTTGTCAATATGTAAAAAGAAAAAATTCATGGTGGTGTCCCTTTAAGTTTGCTAGATATCACTGCAACACAAAAGAGGAGTAAAAAGAGGCGTAGAATAGGGTGACACCATGAAACTATCCAGTTTCTTCTACCATGCACTCCCTCAGGGATGTTTTTGATGGCGGGCGGGAGGGAAGGAGCGCAGCCTGGGCTCCAATTGATGTGAACCGCCCATTAACTTTATAAGTCTGGGAGGTTGGCATCTAACCTGCAAAACTGTTTTGAAACGGTTGTGCAGAGTTGCAGCTGCACACTAAGGCTGGGTTCACACGGCTTATTTGCGGGGCTTAATTACGCCCCGCAATTACGCCGTGTGGACGGGGGCGGGGGTGGGGGGCCAGCACCTCGCCGGCCCATAGACATTCATTACCAGCGGTATGTATACGCCGCTAGTAATTCACATGTCACTTATCTCCCCCCTCGGCGTATTCGCCGAGCAGGGAGAGGGGACGTAATCCATATTTCTCTATGAGAACTGTGGATTACCGTAATGACTGGGACGTATTCCAGCCGTAATTCGCGCAGTGCGGCGCATAATTACGGACTGAAATAGTCCAATTTTAAGCCGTGTGAACATAGAATAAGGGCGACATGTATGAACATTGGTGCTGACAGGCCAGTTGTAAATAGCTTTAAGGTCATGTAGAATGTGCCAGAATGTATGCACCTACAGAGAACCTATATCAACAAAAGGCCTATATCTACCAACAAGGGGCCTATACCTACCCACTGGGGTCTATACCTACCTACATTGGGCCTATAGTTTCAAGCTGTGACACAGCCACCAATGTGTTTCATGAATAGTATGAGATTTCTATGCAGGGATACAGTGTTTTTCTATACTTTCTCACCTGTACATATGCTTTCTAGGTTGTCCTTGTATTACTAGCTCAGTTCTCTTTACTGTGCGCCTACGCATACATTAGTACATGCGTACTACCTCCAGTCTGCCAGCTTGTCCTTACTGACCTATTCTTACTTACTGCGCATGTGCGGACTTTTCCCGCGCACGCGCGGCTGTTACTCACTGGATCCGGACGTCTGGTCCTGGTGCTCCTCCTCTCTACGGTAATCCTGACCTTTACCTTACCATTCCTACTTCCCTTAATACCTACTATTCTTACTCCCTATTTGAACTCTTATATTTATACTTATTTATTATAGCGTTATCTGTGGCCTCTTTTCCCCATGGATTTGCCCTATACTCTGGCCATCACTTATGCAGCCGATCTACTTTCTATATACTCTGCATATTTTCTCTACTCTCCTGTATTTACTAGATGTCACTTGATAAAGTTGTCGTTGCAGCAACCTCGACACTGTTTAACAGGAAAATCATCTCACATCTCCATAATACCTTTGTCTTTTGTCTGATCTGTATTTGTATCTTTGCAGTAATCTTAATATTGTGTTCTATTTCACTTTTGCATTGTATGATCCATACATTAGAAACATATTTAATAAATTCCCCCTTCTGATAGCATTACCTTTGATGAGCCGTGGATATATTTTTGAATTTGTATTCTGACAGTGTCAGCACTAGCTGCATATTGGCAGACTACGTACAGACAGGTACTGTTGACAAGGAGCAATGGTAGAGTGGTTTAGCTTGATGGGGGTGAAAGGACAGTCTGCCCCAGAAGAGTCGGACTACAGGGATAGTTGGTAAGTCTCCTGGGTGCCGTGTATGGCACTTAGATGGGGCAGACTCACAGGCTTTGCCTGCACTTTCTGCAGCAGGAGCTGGCTGTAATGTACAGCGGTACTCCCTCAGCAGCAGCCTGGAATGGAGCTAGCTCCGATCCTAGCTATTTAACCCCTTAGATGCTGTGGACAGTAGACAAAGTCTAATACCTGTCACATATATTAATATACTGTATAGTAAAACAATAATGTGTTGCTATGCATTGTAAAAGTGATCAAGCGCTCCCATAGTCTATTTCTATACTGTGACTGAAAGAAAAAAAGTAAAAAGCAAGTAAAAAATGTTTAAGCAAACTGAAAGAAAAAAAACACACAAAAAAAAATAAAAAATTTTTTTACGACTGTACCCAGCGCTGTGTAACCCTCAACAGGAAATCTGTGCTATAGTCTACACAGCACTGCTTTTTTATTGAGGGCTTCCTGCACCTAAAACTGTCCGGCAGAAGATAGAACATGTTGTGTATTCTGCCAAACACCCGTCAGATTCCCGTCGCCCAAATGTACTGGGCTGCCAGGAAATCTGACCGCTTTGTTTGTCAAAAAAACATGCAAAAAACAGCGATGTGGCGTGGTCCAGAAAATGTGAAAGTGCCATCGGATTTTGGATGGCATTTTCATATTGCTCTGTAGACATAGTCTTAGTCCCACAAAAAATAAAAAGTGATAAAATAAATCTTATGTACCCCAACATGATACCAATGTAAAAGTAAACACACCCTGCAAAAGAAAAGCCCTGAGGGTACGTCCACACGGCAGTGGTAAAATGCTGGTCGGATTCTGTTTAAGAATCCGGATGGTATTTCATCATCTTTTCAGTGGTTTTGGGGGACGGTTCTGTCCATGGTTTGCGGATGCGCCTGGTCCCCCATAACCATTGAATCTGCACACCTTCTGCCTGAAAACTGGACGGACGATGGGGATGCTTTAAGTTTTTAGAAGAAGCCGTCTGGCTGAAAATCCGTTCAGTGTCAAATACTGAACGCAATTTCTTCTCAAGTCTATGAGGATGGTTTCTTGTCGGTTTTCAGATGGTTTCCAAACTGCAAACTGTCTGAAACTCCGACGAGAAAGCCATGCCCTGTGGAGGGACCCTTAGGCTATGTTCACACGGCTTATTTTGGGACGGATTTGGTCCCATATTCCGCGCCGTACTGTGCGAAATACGGCGCAAATCCGTCCCAGTCATTACGGTAATCCACAGTTCTCATAGAGAACTCTGGATTCTGTCTTTTCTCCCCACTCGCTGTATTTCGACATGCACCTTATCCCGGCGGGATATGCACCGTGGGTAATGGTTGTCTATGGAGCTGGCGAGCAGCCGCCCCCCGCCCCCGCTACACGGCAGCCAACGTAATTGCGAGCGGAATCTGTCCCCGCAATAAGCCGCGTGAACATAGCCTTACACTGCTCCATCTCCAGAAAAAATGTAACGATTTATAAAAGTATTTCAGCTACATGTGCTGTCTCCATGGTGTGTATGTACTTTGACTCAAAAACGTGTATGATGGTTATTACCTATCTTAGATTTAATATTCTGCAGACAGGATGTAATTTGACGGTTTATGGATCCTGAGGACGCACTTTGGTTAAAGTCAAGTGAAATCTCTAGACACAGCACACACAGAAGAGAGTGTGCAGGAGACAGATAGCAGACGTCTCTTCGGTACTGACCTGTGTACAAAGTTCATCTAAAGAGAAAAGGCTGGTTATCAGGATCCGGTCTAATCTTGCTGGAACAGATAATTACAGGCTCTTGGGTCTATGACAGGTCTGCAGAGCGCAATTACCACAATTACAGAAAATAACGATGGCCTGATCCATAGCACTAACAGGTCCTCAGCTTCTTCTTTTATGGTTTTTTTTTTATTTTAATTCTCACTTTCTCTGCAGTTGTAAATCATTATTCTGTTTTTGAACTAAACTGTAACGTTGTAATCACTGGGACTTTTTGCTTTGCTCATCTTCTTTATTAAATTAGATATAGAGAAACACGACATGGTAACATGACAGGGATTTTCCACTTCTTAAAAAAAACTAATAGATAGCTACTGGGGCCCCATTAACATAAAATAAAATAAAAAACCTCACTTTTCCCTGGTTCCCTAGTTTTTATTTAAAAGTGGACAACCCCTTAAAGAGAACCCAAGAGGTTCTCCCCTTTGAACAATGCCTACTTTTCAGATGAATCCTGTGATAATGATCAGATCATGATGTTTCCTTGCTATGACCAACAGTAATCAGCTGTAATCCAAGGGGAATTCCAGCAGTTTTTGGGCTAAAAGCACCCCAGACTACTGTTCTCTAAATTTATAATCAGGCGCATTTCAAAATTAGGTGCATTATGCTGCGCCTGTAGCACTTTGTAATGCGTCTGAGATCGGGGGGCGTTCTGGAGGCGTCGCACCACAACCGTATGATTCTACACATTTATGACGGGAGGACGGCAAAACTAGGTGCATTACTGCTGGAACACACTGATTGATTACTCACTTTCCAAACAGTTTAGATAAGAGAAAGAAGCTTGCTGGTAATAAAGGCAGTTTAATTGGAGCGCAGTTAAAACTGAACCAAAACTGCACTGTGTGAAAGCACTCTAAATGCTCTCCAATTCAGGCAAGAGATGAGGATCCTGAACAGAGGACCACCTTCTTTTAAGTCAGAGTTTTCTAAAACTGTATGAATTTTCTAAGCTGGATGACTCCTTTAACCCCTTAAGTCGAACGCCTGAAAAGTACTTAATGACCAGCACATTTTTTTAGTTTTGTAACTTTTTTATTTTTTCAATGACGAAGTTGTATGAGGCCTTGTTTTATTCAGGACAAGTTGTACTTTTTGGAGGAATTGTTTAAATTCACTTATAAATTATTGCAGATTTTCTTTTGTAATTTTTATTTATTCATTTTTTTTACACCATTCACCAGGGGTCCTCAAACTGCGGCCCGCCAGGGATTTTTATCCGGCCCGCCGCTGCCGATCGTTGACATGTAGCAAGGCACCGGCGGTGGCAGCAGCGGAGCCGCAGTCCTCCTATTCAGTGGTGCGATCTCTATAAGCTGGCTCCTGCCGTTGCGCTGTTCGCGATGCCTCACATCACCAGTCACCGCCCACAGCACCTCCCATACGATGGGAGGTGCTGCGGGCGGTGACAGGTAACATGAGAGCCATCGTGAGCAGCACAACAGCAGGGGCCAGCTTCAGGGGGGCGGACACTATGGAGCTGATGGGAAGTAGGGCGGACACTTGCAGTATATGGGAGGTGTCTGTGAGTGAGTGGTGGAGGGCAGACACTCTGCAATGTAAACAATGTCCGCCCTCCACCACTCACTCACAGACACCTCCCATATACTGCAAGTGTCCGCCCTCAGGCACTTCCCATCAGCTCCATAGTGTCCCCCACCCACAGTCCGCACTCCAGGCGCAGCTGAGGCTGATTTCCAGAGCAGGATGTGAGGTCAGTGCTCAGCATTCCCGCCACAGGAGAGAAGCCACGAGAGGCAGGGCAGGAGCCACGGACTGCCAGGGCAGAAGCCTCCCTCCGAGTGGCAGGGCAGGAGCCACGGAGTGCCAGGGCGATCCTGAAGCCTACCAGTCCGAGAGGCCCCAGGCAGAACCCCCTCCCTCCGGGGGCCCCCCCCAGGGCAGGAGCCACCCCTCTCCTCCAGACTCAGGGCAGGAGCCCCCACTTCCCCCCAACCTCCGAGTCAGTACAGGAGCCAACTTGTCGGACAGAGGTGACCACCTTTTTAGAAGCCCTATAATTATTATGGATTGTAATGTGCTTTCCCAGTCCCTGTTGCATGTTTAGCTTTTCAGGTGTCTGGGAAAGCTGGGTGAAGACGTTAGTAGAGCTCCCAATGTCGGACACATTTGTTATAGATTCCACAGTTTTCCCAGGTGACAAGTTTGTCTCGTCTGCAGGTGATCTATTCCTGGCCCCCATCCCTGATTATTGCTAAGCACCCTTGTCATCGGGGAGAGCAGGAATCTATAAGAAATGTGGTCAACATTGGGAATTCTACAAATGTTGTCATGGTGAGTGACCAGCAATGCTGCATATACCGATACAAATCCCCTGTGGGTAAAAGTGAAAAAAAAAAAAAAGTGAAACACAAAAAAAAAAAACGTACACAGCTTTCCCCTTTACAAACACCCATCACCCGAAAAAAGATCCAAAAATAAAGCAAGCATATTTGGTATTGCCACGTATGTAACAACCTGCCCTATAAATCTGTCATGTTATTTAACCTGCACGGTGAATGCCGTAAAAAAGTCAGAATTGTGATTTTTGTTCATCCCTCAGCATGTAAAATGGAATAAAAAGTGATCAAAAAGCCATATAAATGGCAAGTGACACCAAGTAAAACGTCGGTTCATCCCGCAAAAAAAGTCCTTACACAGCTCTGTATACAGAAAAATATAAAAAAGTTATGGCCATCAGAAGACAGCAATGCATAAATACTTGTTTTACAAAATAAAAACTTTCTTATTTTAAAAAGCGCTTCAACATGAAAAACTATATAAATTGGGTATCGCCGTAATCGTATCGACCCCCAAAGTAAAACTTTTTTTTTAAC
Source organism: Phyllomedusa bahiana (assembly GCA_025379985.1). Taxonomy (NCBI): domain Eukaryota; kingdom Metazoa; phylum Chordata; class Amphibia; order Anura; family Hylidae; genus Phyllomedusa; species Phyllomedusa bahiana. Next base: position 75,735 of record JAODAL010006002.1, on the reverse strand, counting down.
TATATTCCGGCCCTCCAATGGTCTGAGGGACCGTGAACCGGCCCCCGGTTTAAAAAGTTTGAGGACCCCTGCCATTCACATTCCACACTTAATAACTTGTTAGATTCATTCTACCGGTTATTACGGTTGTGTGGATACCTAATGTGTAAGGTTTTTTGTGTGTAATGTATGCACAATTATTTTTTATTAAATATTTATTTTTATTGTTTTATTTATTTTATTTTTTTTTACTCTTTTTTTTTTTTTTTTTAAATCCCATGAAGGGATAACTGTTTTACACTTTGTTTCATATTCATATATGCTAATACATTGTAATCTGTGTCAGTTTGACACAGGCAGCAACCAGGACAGCACACAGTGTGCCCTGAATGTAGGCTTATTACACAAACAGCCCTGGGGCTACTCTAGGTTCCCAGGGCTGACTGTGCAGTCATTCCCTGGGCTCTGTCGGGTCACCGGTCAGTTGCACAGGCTGCGCTGGGAACAGTGAAGTCTGCAGCGATGCCAAAAGATGTTGCTGCAGACTGACGGCCTGAAATACCCGACGTCAAAAGATAGCGGGTGGTCGTTAACGGGTTAAGGATAAAATGTTTTATTTCTTGTCACATTAGTTTTTTCCTCACCGCCTTCCAAGAGCCATAACTTTTTTAATTTTCCACCTACTTAGACATATGAGGATTTTCATTTTACGGGACATGATTGACTTTTTAATGCTGTCATTGACTGTAACATAAAATATACTGGGAAACCGGAAAAAAAATCTAGGCGGGGAAAAATGTGAAAAAAGTACTTGCGCCATTTTTGCAGGGAGTGGGTTTATTTTTATGCCATTTACTTTCCGGTATAAATTATGTGCTATCTGTATACTGTGGGTTAATATGATTTTGGAAATATCAAATATGTATCAAATATGTATGTATGTTTTAGTACCGTAAAAAAAGCCAAACATTTTATTTTCTTTAAATTTGTGCCGCAGCACCATTTTCTGCGACCAATAACTTTTTTGTACTCCAACCTATGGACTTAAATGATAGCACATTTTTTGTAGGGGTGAAATTTACTTTTTAATGGTACCAATTTGGGATAGATGTGACTTTTTGATCACTTTTTATTCAAATTTTTAGGGGATGTGACAAAAAAACCACAATTTTGCCGTTTGGAATTTTTTTCTTCTATGGTGTTCAAGGTACGAGATGAATGATGTTGCTATATTTTAATAGATATGGCTTGTATGGATGCTGTATTACCAATTATGTGTAATAGGGGGTCATTTAAACGTTTAGGATTTTTATTTTTTTTATACTTTTAAACTTTCTTTTTTCACTTTAACTTTCAGTCCACATGCATTGAATTTATCTAAAATGGATTATGCTGAAAATAAAGAGGTATACATAGGAGGCAAATATCCACAACAGATGTTAAAATATGTGACTTTACCCTTAGGTTTTTTTTTTTAGCAGCATTGCCAGATCTACAATTTTCCTTTTTTCTTTTGAAAATGTATTTCTTTTCCACCACTTTTTGAGGTTTTATTACTGGAGATTTTATAATGCTGGATACACAAAGTCTAATGCAATGCTCTACAACTGCATTTTTTTCAGATTGTAAAAAATACCACTGACCCAAAATATGCCCCAAACTTGGCATGCTGTAGGTATTAAAGGCATTTTCTCACCATGTTGTTTCACAGAGACACATCCAGCTTCAGACTCACACTTCCGAGTTAGGCACTGGTCGAGTCGATATCAGTGGTTGGCATATCAGCTTTGCAGTTCCTAACTATAACTGTTACAGTGACATGACTGCTGAAGGTTTATAAACTGTACTGTCCAAGGCTAGAGGACTTTGAAGGGTTAAAACTTGTCATTAACTTAAAGAAACATGCTTCTGTGCTACTGATAACACTCAGCACAAAGTGACACCATGCTCAGAGAGGGCTGCTTGGAGCAATTGGAACAGAGCGAGGTGGTCAGTAACCTAAAGAAACTTATGTACACAAGCAGTAGATAAAATCTCCTCTAGCACCTAAACAAAGCAAAATCAGAACAACAATGTGTTTGGTAATAGTCTTATTTTCCTTTGCCTACATGTTTAAAGCCAATCATTGTGGTGAGAAAAGCCCTTTAAGCGCAAAAAATAAATTATGCATGAAGGAGCCCTAAGTCTGTCATAGCGGATTTAAAGGGTCATAATAAGCATAACTTATAAAACTAGCCTTTTAACCCACAGTAACCAGTCACAGTCACATAGAGCAGGATGGGATAGAGAAGAGAAGCTTAGCTCTGTGAAATACAGGGTTATATGAAAGAGGAGAGAAGCTAAGCTCTGCTATAGATAGGGTTATATGACAGAGGAGAGACGCTGAGCTCTTTGATATATAGGGTTATATAATAGAGGGAGAGAGAGAAGCTGAGCTCTTTGATATATAGGGTTATATGAGAGAAGCTGAGCACTGTGATATATAGGATTAAATTATAGAGGAGAGAAGCTGAGCTCTGTGATATATAGGATGATATGATAGAGGGAGAGAAGCTGAGCTCTCTGATATATAGGATGATATGATAGAGGGAGAGAAGCTGAGCTATGTGATATATAGGGTTATATGATAGAGGAGAGAAGCTGAGTTCTGTGATATATAGGGTTATATGATAGAGGAGAGAATCTGAGATCTGTGACATATAAGATTATATGATAGGGGGAGAGAAGCTGGGGCTCTGTGATATATAGGGTTATAGGATAAGAGGGGAGAAGCTGAGCGCTGTGATATTTAGGGTTATAGGATAGAGAGAGAGAAGCTGAGCGCTGTAATATATAGGGTTATAGGATAGAGGGAGAGAAGCGAGCTCTATATATATTAGGGTTATATGATAGAGGAGAGGAGCTGAGCTCTGTGATATATAAAGGGTTATATGATAGAGGAGAGAATCTGAGATCTGTGATATATAGGGTTATATAAAAAATAAATCGATAATGAGGAGAAATATAAAAAATAAATATTCACAGGATTGTATAACACTAATCCCGTGTAGGATCTCTTAGGCCCCGTTCACACGGCTTATTTGCCGACGGATTGGCACCGTATTCCACGCTGGATTGCGCTTCAATACGCCCAACCCGTCTGAGCCCATTACGGTAATCCACTGCTCTCATAGAGAACAGTGGAACCCGTCGCTCCTCCCCCTCGGAAAATCCGCCGCGGGGGAGAAAGTGACATGCACATTATTTACGGCGCGGACGCGCCGTAAACAATGCATTGTCTTATGGGGCGGGAGCGGCGCCCGCCGCGCTCCGGCCCCGCCCCCGTCCCGCCCGTTTTCCCACGGCGGATTTGTGTGCTCAATACGGCGCAAAAATCCGCCGTGAAATAAGCCCGTGTGAAACAGGGGCCTAGCGCTCAAATTCAAAACTGTTCCTTAATATCAGAACGCTTCAAACATAGACTTTAAGTCATCAAAAAGCTATATTAACCCTTTAAAAATATCACAGATTAAAAATACAGGTACCACTTCAACGCGTTTCGCATGAGTCTATCATGCTTCATCAGGAAAAAATTCTCTTAATGACAAACCCACATTATATACACACATCACTTCCTTTACAACATACATACATCTTAAAAATTTTTAAATTCTATTAAAAACCAATAAACATCCATTTTCTTGCTATTAAGTACATGACATACGCCCTTCTTCTTTCCCGGGTTCCATACAGCCCTCCTTCCTCCACGAGTTCCGTACCGGGAAGTTGTCATCTCATACATTATTTCCGCCCTTATCCTCAAGCAGGACCAAAGGGTAGAAGTGCGCATGCTCTATGCCCGTAGTTTCCGTATTTCTATTACCGGCAACAGACTATTTCAATATCAATGAATAAATAAAAAATAAAGTAGATGAATCCTTATCCTAAACCCCAATATCAGTTAATAATTTCCTGTACTTCATTCAAGCCAAACGGACTCAACGTGTTTAGCTTGAAGATCCAAAACGTCTCCTTATTATTTTAAAGCTTGTAATCTATTTGGTGTTTTCTCATGCACAAAATCAATGGGTTAAACTTTTATTTGATTTTCACCCTCTTTATGCATTTCTTCAATATTGCATGGGAGACTGTATAGCCTACTTTTTTTTTTAAATATTGAACCGTGATTGTTCATCCTTTGTGACAATTTGGTAGTTGTTCTGCCTATAATATTGCTTGCCGCAATCAAGTTATTAAGTATACCCCGAAACATGATTGCATGATAGGTTGTGTCTAATTTTAAAACTCTCATTCGTAGTTGTAGACTTAAAAGTATTCGCTCTCCTCCAGCATATTACAACTTTGCATAAGGAAAATTTACATGCAAAAAACACCCTTTTGTTTCAATCCATTCTTCTCCTGCCCTTTATACTAATCCAATTGTCTCTGCCTTGAATGGAGCCAGGGTATTTTTTAAGGTTTGTTTCCCCTACGATAATTATTTTTGGACGCTCTGATAATTCTGTTTTTAAAACTGGATCAGACATCAAAATATTCCAATGTTTGGATAAAATGTTTTGGATCTCTTTAAACTGAGATGAAAAAGTAGTGATAAAATGAGTACTAGTTTCATAAGCCTGTAGTGTGTTTTTTTCTTTAGGAACAACACATTCCTCCTGTGTCATTTCGGATGCCCTCTTATTTGCATCCTGTACCAAATCGGTTTGATATCCCTTTTGGGCAAATCTATCAAAATCTTAGCTTGATCTTTATACACTGTATCAGATGTACAATTCTTTCGTACCCTTCGGAACTGCCCAAAAGGTACGTTCCGAATCCACTTCCCGAAATGGCTACTTTTAAAATGTACATAATTGTTGGAGTCAACTGGTTTAAAAAAAAGTTTTAGACATTATTTCTCCTTTTTCTATATACAGACTTAAATCCAAAAATTTAATCTCTTTATCATTAATATTCATACTAAAAGAAATCCCCCATATAATAGAATTTAAATAATTTAAAAATCTACTCGCTTCTTTCACTGATCCCTGCCAGATAAAAATCAAATCGTTAATAAAACGTTTAAAATACACTATCCTGGATCTGAATTCATTCGATGGTGAATAAATATACGTTTCCTCGAAGGACCCCATAAACAGGTTGGCCAGCGATGGGGCAACCCTTGTCCCCATCGCTGTGCCAACCTGCTGGTTATAAAATCTCTCCCCATACGTAAAAATATTATTTTTTAAGATGATCTCTAGACCCTTTAATAAAAATTGGGAGAGGACATAGGGGGAACTGAGCAATTGAGGGTATCAGGCTTACAATCAAAATCTACTTTTTATCCTATTTGGGCGCAAGGGAGCCATATAGGGGTTTTTAACCAAATGGTAAGTGATGATCTAAGAAAGTTAAAAAAGAGAATACCATCCAAAGATAATTTGAGTTCTGTTCAAAGAAAAGGCCATGAAAACACTGATGAATAACGAAAAAATAATTATACGAAATGCAGAAAAAGGAGGTTCGATTGTTATACAGGATAGGGAGGAATATATAGGGGAAGCTTGTAGGATACTAGATGATCCATTCTATTATAAAGTGGTAGAAAAGGAGTCATATATGGGATTATAAGAGAGATTTTTACATTTTTTTAATTATTCAGTTGAAATAGGGGCAATTGATCTTAAAGAAAAGAATGCCCTGTATATCAAAAAAACAGTAACTCCCTTCTTCTACCACTTGCCTAAAGTCCACAAGCAATTGGAACATCCACCAGGGAGGCCCATAATATCGGGTATAAATGTCGAACCTCTCTAAATATTTAGATATTTACTTGCAACCATATGTAAAAAGTCTGAAAAGTCCCCTAAAGGATTCAGACCAGGTGATTAAAGAGATAGTAGGAACCCGGTGGAAGGAGACATGTTATTTTATTACAATGGATATAACGTCCCTATATTCCAATATTGAACATTCCAGGGGAATCAAAGCAGTAGAAACCTATTTAACAGCTGATGAGGGAATTACAATACAGAAGAAGGAATTTTTATTAAAGGGTCTAGAGATCATCTTAAAAAATAATATTTTTATGTATGGGGAGAGATTTTATCACCAGCAGGTTGGCACAGCGATGGGGACAAGGGTTGCCCCATCGCTGGCCAACCTGTTTATGGGGTCCTTCGAGGAAACGTATATTTATTCACCATCGAATGAATTCAGATCCAGGATAGTGTATTTTAAACGTTTTATAGACGATTTGATTTTTATCTGGCAGGGATCAGTGGAAGAAGCGAGTAGATTTTTAAATTATTTAAATTCTAATATATGGGGGATTTCTTTTAGCATGAATATTAACGATAAAGAGATTAAATTTTTGGATTTAAGTCTGTATATAGAAAAAGGAGAAATAATGTCTAAAACTTTTTTTAAACCAGTTGACTCCAACAATTATGTGCATTTTAAAAGTAGCCATTTCGGGAAGTGGATTCGGAACGTACCTTTTGGGCAGTTCCGAAGGGTACGAAAGAATTGTACATCTGATACAGTGTATAAAGATCAAGCTAAGAGTTTGATAGATTTGCCCAAAAGGGATATCCAACCGATTTGGTACAGGATGCAAATAAGAGGGCATCCGAAATGACACAGGAGGAATGTGTTGTTCCTAAAGAAAAAAACACACTACAGGCTTATGAAACTAGTACTCATTTTATCACTACTTTTTTCATCTCAGTTTAAAGAGAGCCAAAACATTTTATCCAAACATTGGAATATTTTGATGTCTGATCCAGTTTTAAAAACAGAATTATCAGAGCGTCCAAAAATAATTTATCGTAGAGCAACTACCTTAAAAAATAGCCTGGCTCCATCAAGGCAGAGACAATTGGATGAGTATAAACGGCAGGAGAAGAATGAGATTGAAACAAAAGGGGTGTTTGCATGTAAATTTTCCTTATGCAAATGTTGTAATATGCTGGAGGAAGGCGATACTTTTAAGTCTACAACTACGAATGAGAGTTTTAAAATTAGACACAAACTATCATGCAATTCATGTTTCGTGGTATACTTAATAACCTGTGATTGCGGCAAGCAATATATAGGCAGAACAACTACCAAATTGTCACAAAGGATGAACAATCACCGGTTCAATATTAAAAAGAAAGTAGGCTATACAGTCTCCCCAGGCATATTGAAGAAATGCATAAAGATGGTGAATATCAAATAAAAGTTAAACCCATTGATTTTGTGCATGAGAAAACACCAAATAGATTACAAGCACTAACTAATAAGGAGACGTTTTGGATCTTCAAGCTAAACACGTTGAGTCCGTTTGGCTTGAATGAAGGACAGGAAATCATTAACTGATATGGGGATAGGATAAGGATTCATCTAACTTTATATTTATTTATTCATTGATATTGAAATAGTCTGTTGCCAGCATAGAAATACGGAAACTACGGGCATAGAGCATGCGCACCTCTATCCTGGTCCTGCTCTGAGGAGTAAGGGCGGAAGTAATGTAAGAATATGACAACTTCCGGTACGGAACTTGTGGAGGAAGGAGGGCTGTATGGAACCCGGGAAAGAAGTAAGCGTATGTCATGTTACTTAATAGCAAGCAATGGATGTTTATTGGTTTTTAATAGAATTTAAAAAATTTTTAAGATGTAATGTATGTTGTAAAGGAAGTGATGTGTGTATATAATGTGGGTTTGTCATTAAGAGAATTATTCCTGATGAAGCATGATACTCATGCGAAACGCGTTGAAGTGGTACCTGTATTTTTAATCTGTGATATTTTTAAAGGATTAAATATAGCTTTTTGATGACTTAAAGTCTATTGTTTGAAGCGTTCTGATATTAAGGAACAGTTTTGAATTTGAGTGCTAAGAGATCCTACACGGGATTAGTGTTATACAATCCTGTGAATATTTATTTTTTATATTTCTCCTCATTATTCCATTGTGCGAAGTATGAGTGTTTGTTTGGATCCAGCAGCAGCCCTCTAAATGGATTTTGGCGCTATAATGAGTTGTACCATATAGTACAACTCGCTCAGGTGAGCATAAGATTGTATTTAAGTTAAGATACAATTTAATCTAATATACTACACGATTGGAGTGCGCCTTGTTTGTTCCTCCTGTTCTCCCCTTTTTTGTCTTCTTTACGAGGTCAAGAAAAATTGCACAAATCTGCTGACATATATAGGGTTATATGATAGAGGGAGGGAAGCTGAGCTCTGTGATATATAGGGTTATATGATAGAGGAGAGAAGCTGAGCTCTGTGATATATAGGGTTATATGAAAAAGGGAGAGAAGCTACATTCTGTGATATATAAGGTTATATCACAGAGGGAGAGAAGCTGAATTCTGTGATCTATAGGGTTATATGACAGAGGGTGAGAAGCTGAGCTCTGTGATATATGTGGTTATATGATAGAGGGAGAGAAGCTGAATTCTGTAATATATAGGGTTATATGATAGAAGAGAGAAGCTGAGATCTGTGATATATAGGGTTATATGATAGAGGAGAGAAGCTGAGCTCTGTGATGTATAGGGTTATATGATAGAGGAGAGAAGCTGAGCTCTGTGATGTATAGGGTTATATGATAGAGGAGAGGAGCTGAGCTCTGTGATATATAGGGTTATATGATAGAGGAGAGGAGCTGAGCTCTGTGATGTATAGGGTTATATGATAGACGAGAGAAGCTGAGATCTGTGATATATAGGGTTATATGATAGAGGAGAGTAGCTGAGCTCTGTGATGTATAGGGTTATATGATAGAGGAGAGGAGCTGAGCTCGGTGATATATAGGGTTATATGATATAGGAGAGGAGCGGAGCTCTGTGATTTATAGGGTTATATGAAAAGAGGAAAAAAAGTATGAGCTCTGGTGATGGATTAAAGGGTTATTTATTATTTATACAGGAGATTTTTTAGCTGGGGAGTGCCCCCTGTGATTTTTTAGTTTGGTTATATGATAGAGGAGAGGAGCTGAGCTCTGTGATGTATAGGGTTATAAGTGAAAAGCAGAGTAAAAATAATTGTAGTGGCCGGCGGAGCTTCAACAATGGATCGACAGTGGATTAAATAGTTGAGTATATTTTTATTTATTTTATACAGTTGTTGACTATTTTTAGGTGTTTGGGGGAGTTGGACAACCACTTTAATATATTTAGCCTTTCTGAGTTATGTTAGGAGGATAGCATGATAAGTGACAAACAATGTGGTACTAGCAGCCATTACAGTTTGTATAGGGAATGGAGGTCAACTTCAATGGTCCGTCAGTGCATGCAAAGCTGCATTTTAATAATAAGTTGCTATTACTACTTGGTGACCTTAAGATAATAACAACTTTCTTCAGCCAAGCAAATATACAATAAGATCAGGATCATTTGGAAGTGTGCATGATTATCGTGCAGTTCTCGGGAGTTTGGATTTCCGATATAGAATATTTATAGTACAACAAAACAGGAAACCAGCACAATGCTCCTCGTGTCCACTTCATTATCTGTCAAACACAAGAGCACAATGTTCTGCTGTCAATAATTCGGCTCCAGTTCTGAATATAGCTGTGGAGAATACTTTATATCATAATCACTGATCAGAGAGTATGAGCAGTGGCACTGTTAGTGTAAGTGGTGAGAGTAGCATTAGAGGGGTTTTGCCAGGATATGCCTTATCTGCTAAGAACAGACAGCCAGAGCACAGAACTGCATAATGGATCGTGTGAAATGTTCACTCAAATAATCGAACTACAACTAGTGGATTCTGCATACAAAAGACAACACCTTTTCTCCACAGCAGCTTGAAAGCTTCTTCATGTTCCCTGTCATTAGATAAAGCAGGGATCTACTCAGATAATCACATTTCAACTAGTGGATTCTGTATACAAAAGACAAGATATTTCTACCCGGTGCCTTGAAAGCTTCTTCAGCTTCCTTTAATCAGATAAGAAGTGTTCTCTGCATAAGCCCGTCCAGCAGCTCTTGTCAGGTCGTATCTAATAGAAGCTTTTAAGTAAGGGCAGGTAAGGCAGCCTGTAGCTCTCTCAGACTGCAATTTTTGTAATCACATTTAGAAAAGTGATTAAATACCCATTTTGGAGGATCCCACGTCAACATTACATCGTGGCAAAACCCCTTTAAGGGTATGTTCACACGACGTGTTGAATCCGTGTGAACATACGTTTTTAGATGCGTGTTTGGATCCATTTATCGGACTCTAAAACGGACCCAAACACGCAACTAATAATGTGCAATGTGATTTTACATTGCTTTCACTGTGAAACACGCATCGGCATTCAGACGAGCGATCGCCAATGTCCTGTCAATTCTTGATCTGAAAGACGCAGCAGGAGCCCTATTTAAAACTATAGGGTGCGATCCTGCTGCATCCAAAACCCAAATATACACCTGTGTTTTGGATACGTTCTGGATCCGATCGCCGCTGTGTTTTTGGATGCGATTTTCAGCTCCAAAACGGATCCATAATCGGATCCACAAACGCCGTTTGAACGTACCCATACACCTGTCATAACAAGTAGTAATCTGCAAGTTCCCCTCTATCAAATTTCTAGTATTTTTGCAGCAGAGCTGATAAGACAGGTCTAACCACAAACAAGTGACAACCACTCCGTTCTCCTCTTCCTGCAGTGGTCTCTATATCTGAGATTGGTCCTTGAACAGAAAGCTGAATGCAATAAAGTGAAAGGTTAAAGGGGTTTTTTCACTAAAAAGCTTAGCTTTTAACATGAAGGGACAGTTAAATGAAGACTTTTTCTAAATACATTGGTTCATATATTTTACTTTAGTCATGAGATAACAGACATTGTATCAGCTCTCTGAGTGCACACAGGTTTCTATCGTTACCTGCATACGAGACGGACATCTGTTAGCTGAGAGCGGGGAGAGACATCACCTCACGGACAGACTGAGGTTGCAGCAAACTAATTATATCTAACAAGATTAGCTTCACTAAAGGTACAGTGGGGGGAAAAGTATTTAGTCAACCACCAATTGTGCAAGTTTTCCCACTTAAAAAGATGAGAGAGGCCTGTAATTGACATTCTAGGTAGACCTCAACTATGAGAGACAAAATGAGGAAACATATCCTGAAAATTAGGAAAGAATTTATTTGCAAATTATGGTGGAAAATAAGTATTTGGTCAATAACAAAAGTTCATCTCAATACATTTTTATATATCCTTTGTTGGCAATGACAGAGGTCAAACATTTTCTGTACGTCTTCACAAGGTTGGCACATACTGGTGCTGGTATGTTGGCCCATTCCTCCATGCGGATCTCCTCTAGAGCAGTGATGTTTTGGGGCTGTCGCTGGGCAACAGGGACTTTCAACTCCCACCAAAGGGATCTGGAAACTGGCTAGGCCACTCCAGGACCTTGAAATAATTCTTATGAAGCCACTCTTTCATTGCCCCGGTGGTTTTCTTGGGATGATTGTCATGCTGAAAAACCCAGCCACGTTTCATCTTCAATGCCCTTGCTGATGGAAGGAGGTTTGCGCTCAAAATCTCCCGATACATGGCCCCATGCATTCTTTCATGTTCACGGATCAGTCGTCCTGGTCCCTTTGCAAAGTAACAGCCCCAAAGCATGATGTTGCCACCCCCATGCTTCACAGTAGGTATGGTGTTTTTTCTATGCAACTCAGCATTCTGTCTCCTCCAAACACGATGAGTTGTGTTTCTACCAAACAGTTCTATTTGGTTTCATCTGACCATATGACATTCTCCCAATACTCTTCTGGATCATCCAAATGTTCTCTAGCAAACTTCATACGGGCCAGGACATGTACTGGCTTAAGCAGGGGGACACGTCTGGCAGTGCAGGATCTGAGTCCCTGTCGGTGTAGTGTGTTACTGATGGTAGCCTTTGTTACGTTGGTCTCAGCTCTCTGCAGGTCATTCACTAAGTCCCTCCCGTGTGGTTCTGGGATATTTGCTCACCGTTCTTGTGATCATTTTGACCCCACGAAGTGAGATCTTGCGTGGAGCCCCAGATGGAGGGAGATTATCAGTGGTCTTGTATGTCTTCCATTTTCTAATTATTGCTCCCACAGTTGATTTCTTCACACCAAGCTGCTTGCCTATTGCAGATTCAGTCTTTCCAGCCTCGTGCAGGGCTACAATTTTGTTTCTGGTGTCCTTCAACAGCTCTTTGGTCTTCACCATAGTGGAGTTTGGAGTGTGACTGTTTGAGGTTGTGGACAGGTGTCTTTTATACTGGTAACACATTCAAACAGGTGCCATTACTACAGGTAATTAGTGGAGGACCGATAAGCCTCTTAAAGAAGAAGTTACAGGTCTGTGAGAGACAGAAATCTTGCTTGTTTGTAGGTGACCAAATACTTATTTTCCACCATAATTTCTTAATTCTTTCCAAATCAGACAATGTGATTTTCTGGATTTGTTTTCTCATTTTGTCTCTCATAGTTGAGGTCTACCTATGATGTCAATTACAGGCCGCTCTCATCTTTTCAAGGGGGAGAACTTGCACAATTGGTGGCTGACTAAATACTTTTTTTCCCCACTGTACATGTGATGTGAGGACTGAAATGGTTTGCTTTATCTGTAATCTTGTTAGAGATAACAATCTCCTGCACTGTCAGAGTAATGACTCACTAGAAGTTGAATATCCTAATCACTGCTATAGAACCATCCACAGCCTGAGGAGATAGAGTGAGTGCAAACTGCTTGTGAGTCAGTGAAAACCCCTTTAATGAAATTTGGCTTTCAACGGCAGAAAAGGAGTAGACACTATAGTTTGTGAGCGGACAATAAGTGTCCACTGACCAACAAAGACTAGGGCACCAAACACCGATACAAAGCAGTCTGTTTATCTATAGCTGCTTTTTGGATACAAATGTATATATTTGTCAATAAGTTCAGCTATGAATAAGGGTATGTTCACACGGCATAATTGATGCGGGTACAGTACACGCCGCAATACACCGGGTGATTTGGGAGTCGTGCATCCTGCCGGCTCCATTGACATGCATTACTCGCGGCACGTATTCGCTGTGAATAATTGACATGTCACTTATCTCCCTGCGCGTACAATACGATCGTATTGTACGCGGGGGAACGAGACATAATCCATAGTTCTCTACGAGAGCTATGGATTACCGTAATTGCGGGTCGCATTTCGCTGCGTAATACGCCCACAACTACGTGGCAAAATAAGCCGTGTGAACATACTCTAAGATCCACCTATTGCAGCCAGAATATTTTTATCTAATTTTATTTTGGTAGGAACTCAAGCAGAGGATTTGAAGCTATGTGTCACAAAAAGAGAGCTCTGACTTCTATAATTTAATATTTTGAAAGTTAACAGCACAGAAATTTAGGCTTGGATTAGGCACTTTACAGAGGTCATCATTACATGGTTGAGGTTTATCCTATATTTGATCACTGGGGCCTAGCTGCCAGCAGCCCATGAAACCAGATGAATGAATATTTCTCCTTCATTGTTTACCAATGCACAGCACCATACATATGGTTGTGGCTGTGCTAACCCAGACTGAGTTGCAATACGAGAAGTAGCTCCATTTAAAGGGGTTATCCAGATTTTCTAAATGAATGGCTCATTCTAAGGACTGATTATCAATATTAGATCAGTGGGGGTCCGGCTCCTAAGACCATCAGCGATAAGTTGTTTGAGAAGGCCGTGTTGCTCTGCAATGCTTATGTTGATGTGAGCCTGGTTCATACAAATGCCATACTTCGTAGCAGCCTTACTAGGGATTGCATATCTTCCTACTCAAGCTAATGGGACAGTAGTGAAATAGCTTGCATCGCCTCTACTAAAAGTGCAGCGTTTACACAAACCAATGCAAACATAGAAGTGGCTGCAGCACTTGCATGAGTGCGGCCCCCCGGCTGATATAATCCTGACGGCCAATCCTGAGGGAGGGCCACATTGGGATTTCAGAATTTTGGACTACAGGAAGATCCTCCAATGTGTTAGACCAGGATTAGGATTAGAATCAGTCAGTAAATATTTACCTGGATTTCTTATGTCAGAGGTTGATTTGTCATAGTCTGTTTTTTCCATATCCTGTGACCTCCAGTCTACACTTGTTATGATAAGCAGAAAACACAGTTCTACCCACTTCTTCTTTTTTTCACGACTCAGGGGTTTTGTATGTCAGATGCACTATGACCAACAGCGGAAGTCAAAGCTACATAATTAAGAAGTATCATTTAGTTTTGGAAGTAAACTAAGAAATACCATGCAGATAGAAGGCAGCCGCCAGTCACTGCTCAGAAAGACAAGGGGTGCTGCAGAGCGGGCTCATATGGGTGCACTGCATTCTTTGTTAGGGACCACGCACCTTGCAGCACATTATTGTTTGAGCTATCTGGGCACGTAGAGCTTCAGGTTCAAAAAATCACTTAAATTCATTTGGCTTCTAGATCTGAAAATTTAGGAGCACATTATATTTTTGGCAACCCAAATGGAGTCAACACATAAAATAAACAAAGGAAATGCATTAGACTGGACTACAAGACGGCAGCATTTACACTATAATACACATTGACCAACCTTGGCATTTACAATCTCTACCAACCAATTTATGCTGGTTTTCTTTCATATAATTGTTGCAAATTTAGGCATACATTTTTGCAACCTTTATAAAAGTGCCAAGAAAAGTGTTCCAGGTTTACTGGGAATGGGTGTGACCTCTTGCAGAATAACAGATTTACAATAACTTAAACTAGGAACTGGCTTAAAGGGCCTTTCTCACCACATTGATTAGCTTTAAACATGTAGGTAAAAGGTAAATAAAGACTATTACCAAATGCATTGCTGTTCTGATTTTGATTTGTTATGAAGATTGAGGAAATTTTATCTACTGCTTGTTTACACAAGTTTCTCTAGGTTACTGGCCCCCTCTCAATCCTCTCATTGCTTAGGCTGCCCTGTCTGACCATGGTGACATCACTTCCAGCCTTGTCTTATCAGTAAAACAGGAGCTTGTTTACATTATTTACTGACAAACCTTAACAATTTAGAGCTCTGTATCCTTGTACATTACCGTTTACAAACCTCATGTCACTGTAACAGGCTAACCATGAAGTGGGAATCTGAAGCTGCCTGTGATGAACAGGCTCTTTGAAACAGCTTGTTGAGAACACTCCTCTAAATTACAGTGTAACTCTATGCCTGTTGATAGTCTGGCACAGTGACAACCAAAAGATGTACCAAACTTAGTAAGAGGTTTGCGCCTCTTAAATTTTGTCTTTGAAATGAAGAGAGAGTATGCAACGGGATAAAAACTTGTAAAGTCCTCGTCAGCGGCAGGGTGCATTTATCTGGTTCACAACCTGCAATTTTCACCTATCAAATAAACAAAGAGTATGCAGTAGGACACAAACTCCAAAAGCTCTCATCAGCGGCAGGGTGCATTTACCCAGTTCACCATCACAACTTTCCAGCTATCAAATAAAAAGAGTATGCAACAGGACAAAGCTTTGATAAACGTTCGGGTGGATATACCCAGTTCCTTTACAACTATGAAGTAAAGAAAGAGTATACAATGGGATGAGAAGTCACAGAAACATTGTTAGTGGTAGGGTATATTCACATGGCTTATTGTGGCGAGTACTGTAATACAAGCTGGTATTTTTTGTAGAAGCACGCACTGATCAGCCATGTACTCCCAAACAGTGGAGGGCGGCCCATAGACAGAAACTCATTGTCAGCAGCGCGTAAGCTGCCGTGACAATTGACATGTCTCTCGCCGGTCATACGATACGATCTATGAGAGCTATGAATTACCGTAATTGCGGCGTGCATTTCGCTGCGTATAAAGCGCAATACTTGGCAAAATAAGTCGTTTGAACATACCCATAAGTGGCATTTACCCAGTCTCACCACACTTTTCATCTTTCTGCCCTCCTGCCTGCGCGATTTGCTCCATAGTACAATGTTAATCGATCTACCCCATGAGCTCTATGTTCTGGTTACCTGTAGCCACCACTAGAGGGAGCACAGCTGCTTACTGCATACTATCATACATTGAAGTCAAAGGGGCTTTGCCATCACAAGCACTGATGGTATATTGATAGAATATGCCATCAATGTCACTGGACCCATACCTATCTCTAGAACTGGCCCCCAAAACTCCCTGTTATGAATTATTTGTACTTGCTATTCTGAATTGCTTGGCTGTACTTGGAGCTCCCATTGAAATAAATGGAGAGTGACTGGGGAAGTTTCGGGGGTCCCTCCTGGAGATGGGTGCGGGTTCCAGAGGTGGGACCCACACCTACCTGACATTGATGGCATATCCAATCGCTCAATGTTTGTGATGGCAAAACCCCTTTAATAATTACACAGTATGCAGTAAGCTTCCATTTCCCACCAGCTGCAGCTACAGGCAGCCAGAATGGGTGTAAATACACTGAAAATATTTCTTTATGAACAATTTTCTTCATGGTAAATTAGTAGCATAAAAATAAAATTCTTTGCCGCCGTTTAGTCAGCAAAATATTGTGAGAATGAGGAGGAGCTGCTTGATCACAGACAGGGTGTCATTAAACAGTTCCTTTAAAATAGGAGTCCTTAGGTCTGGGGCAAGGTATTTTGGTGCCCTAGACAAATAAGGCATATAGCTCCCTCCTAATGGAAAATTCAGCCCACTCCATATTCCCTTGTGCTCCCTTCCTGCCTCGGATGAGAAGGTGCCGTAGGCGGTCGCCTACCATTGCCTATCCATTGTCCTGTCCCTGGGAGCCCTGGAAATAGGACTATTTCTTGGCTAAAGTACATTCTGGGCTTATTGTGCCATGCTGCGATGCACTGCTTCACCAATAACCAAAAATGGCACTGTCTAGAGACCACCAGCTGATCAGTAGACGTATGGCTCATAAGGTCTCCCACAAACAACTGATATTGCCAGGGAGTATTCCCTGACCCCCTTCTTCCCCTTTACTCTCACATTTTCCTTACTACATACAGGTTTGAACACTATAACACGTTTTCGCAATTCGGTTATTCTACTAATTTTTTCACCTTTTTTCGTGATATTTAAAGGGGACAAATCGCTTCATCAGATCGCAGTTTTCTTGTACTGATTTTCCTCAGTTCCCTTAACATCCAGGTGTTTCTGTCTCCTCCCAGCTGGGTGATCTTAACTGAAGGGGGATGACAGTTATCCCCCCCACTCACTGTTCATCGCTCGCATCCCAACAGTGCAGTGTGTTCTCCCCCCCCATTCTGAGTTCCGCATGTCAATTTGGCGTTTCCCTCCCTATGCAGTCTTATTTGTAAGAGCTTTCTATATACCACAGCCTCATTTAGTCTAGACAGTCGTTATGAACTCAGAGCACTAATCGTCTTCTCCTCTCGACATAGCTGGAGCTTTGTTTACAGTGAATCCATTCTTCTATGAACTCATCCAAGCAGTCATATAATGTTAACCCCGCAGAGCACCGAGTGCACAATTCTGCTGTTTTCTGATTGTATAAGCACAGTCAGTGTCACTGTGCATCTGCTGGCTGAGCAGATGAAATTGTTGCCCGGCCTCATATTCTGAGTGAGAGAGGTAGGGATGCTCCCATGAATACGACCCGGGGACAGACAGAATGTAACTTAGTAGAGCCATCTCAGCCGAATGAAATGCAAGGAGGAGGTATCCTCCGACCAGCACGGGGAACAGGTTTACACAAACACGAATGATAAGGCAGACTTGTTAAAACCAGTACGCTTAGCAAATAGACATCCAATTAGCCAGATGGCTTGTTTTTCACTGTCCCCTTATTCTGAAGACCATTTAATGAAATGATACAACCCCTTTAAGGCTTTATTTTTACATTAGAATTTTTTGTAAAGTGGTAGATAATAGTCTACTTTCATCTTTACATATTTTTATTTCTTTATTTTTTAAGCAGCACAAGTTTTATTGTGTCACTTTTCCGTTACGGGTATTCATATATAAACGATATAAAGCTTTAGGGTTGTCGGGTGGGGCTAAAAAATGCGGCTTGGGCTGTCAGTTTTTTTTATAGCATTAATTTTATTTTTTATTTTATTTATTTTATATGTTGCGCCCTCGCCACCTCTCCCCCATCCCTCACACCGCAAAAAAAACCCACCGGCTGAGCATAAAGTTTCCAACAAACAACTGATATTGCCAAGGAAGTTGCCATCCACTGAGTATTCCAGAAGAAAGGTTGTATTACCTATCAGCCTTTCAGATGAATGGTCACCTATGTAACAAAAGGACAGCCTGACTTCACCAGTGACAGATGCTACTTGTAAACCGTTTTCCAGTTTGGATTTTAGAGAGTTGTCCCAAACCAATGACCCCCTCTATGACCTCTACATGGCCTAGTCTGTATAATATACTGCAGGCATTATGTTGTACTGGAGAATACGCAATAGTAATCACACAATCACATGCTCAGATTGGCAAACTGAATTTATTTTCTTCTCTAAATTCTGCCAAGTAATCTCAGATGATTGCAGACTATAATTTACTGATTACGTTAATATTTCACACACTGAGCTGTGGACTGTGACTATAATCTGCTTGTTAACACTTTCAGAAACAGTTACTTAAATGCAATAATGAGACATTAATGGGATAAAAAGAAAGTCGTAAATTATAAACCCAGAGCCTGGCAAGAAGATGGAAGTCCCCAGTTGCTGGTAAACTTTGCTGGTTTATAAGAACATATTGTTCTGATGATTTACACTATGGATGTCCGCACCACAAAGGCAAAAAGAATGCCAGCTTGTTTGGCATCTATGGCACACTTAGTAACACTGCCCCGTGCCCGCCTTCACCAGGCCACTATTCCCTGCTGTTTTTTTTCCCCCTAATTAGGGAGTTTTTGGGATACCTCACATTTTCACCATGGGGCTGCTGGCAGAACCCCTGTGAAAGACTGAACCCCCAGGATCAACCTGGACTGGAGCATGGAAACCTGCACAAGAGTCCCTTCACTGCCATAGACTACTATTAATCTACTATATATGGCAGTATTATCTGAACACTGAATGGCAGTATTGTGTGGGCAATATATTCTGTGTGGGCACCAATATATGGTATTGTTTGGACACTCATATTATTTAGATAGTATTATGTGGGCTGTGGTATGGGAGTGTTATTTAGTACTGTATGCCCATATGTGTAAAAAATGGCATCAGATATGTATCTGCTTTTGATATATTGTCTCAGGTGGCAGAGGTGTAACTTGAAACCTCTGGGCCTTAGTGCAAAAAGTGAAATGGGCCCCGCAGCAACGATGTGCCACCTAGGGGCATTCCCCACGGCACGGGTTTTCGGACGTTTTTTCAGCCTAGTATTGGCGGTTTAACAGAACCTCAGCCTGAAAAACCGGACCGAAATGAGCACAATATATGTGCTCTATGGAAAACCCGGTCCGCTCAAACAACTATTGAGCAAGCACACCTTCCGTCCGAGCAAACCCGACGGAAATGCTGTGCTTCTCAATGGAGGAGGGAGGCTCTTCACCCTCATCGCGGAGAAAACCATCCCGTCCCGTCGCGCGGGCTTGTGTGTGAGCGTGCGCAGAAACAGGGCACAAAGTTGTCCTATGCCGGTAATGCGCCCGTTGATGCAGTTCTGGCTGTCTCCTTATGTGGCAGAGAGCTTTTGGGCCTCCTCAGGCTGTGCAGGGCCCGGTACTGACTGCTATCTCTGCACTCCTTTTAGCTAGCCCCCTGTCTTTCTTACAGGTTTGTACCTGCATTCTGATTCTAGGTACCCTTGACAATTTGGCATCCCTGAATGTTTATTACCTAGATATGAGGTGGCAAATTCGGGCAGTCAGACACGGAAAAGAAATTTTTCATTTCAGGTGCTGCCCAATTTTTTCCACCAATTCCAGACAATCAGAAGCCCAAGTCATGCCAGCACTAATCCGAAATTGCATAGTATCCATAAGTAAAATAATTGAAGAGCCAGTTTTCTTTGTTCTGGAGAAGATTGTTTGGATACAGTGTATTAATTGTGAAATTAGGAGAACAGCTGTATAACAATGGCAAGCAGGAGGGGGGCCTGCTTCTTGATGGCCATGAACTAAATATATAGATAGATAGACACACACACACACACATATATATATATATATATATAATATATAAATTAAATAATATATATATAGTATATATATATAGATAATATATATAATATCTCCATATATAGACAAAGTATCCACCTCCACTCGCCACTTTATTAGGTACACCTGACCACTGCCTCGTTAACACTTAATTATCTATATCAGCCAATCACAAGGCGGCAACTCCAGTGACATTTGGCATGTAGAACCCGTGGTCAAGACAATTCTCCTGCAGTATCACACCGAGCATCCATATGGGAAAGAAAGTGATATTGAGTGCTTTAGAACTGCATGGTTGTTGTTGCCCAGACAGGGCTGGTCTGAGTATATTTCAGAAACTGCTGATCTCCTGGGATTTTCCACGCACACCATCTCAAGGTTTTACAGAGAATGGTCCGAAAAAGAAAAACATCCGTGAGCAGCAGATCCCTGTGGGGCGAAATGCCTGTTGATGCCAGAGTCAAAGGAGAATGGCACCTGGTTCGATGCTGGGATAGAAAGGCGAACAGAGACTCAAATAGCCACCCGTTACAACCAAGGTAGGCCGAAGAGCATCTCTGAAGCACAGTAATTCGGCGAACTTTGAGTGCAGATGGGCCTACAGCAGCAGAAGAACCACACCGGGTGCCAACTCCATACATCTAAGAACAGCAACGAGGCTCCAAATTGCCCAAGCTCATCGAATTGGAAGTAAGAAGATTGGAAAAACGTTGCCTGGTCTGATGATCTCGATTTCAGCAGCGACATTGTCGGATGGTAGGTCAAAATTTGGCTCACCAACAATGAAAGCATGGAACCATCCTGCCTTGTATCAACGTTTTCAGGCTGGTGGTGATCATGGTTGGGGAATATTTTCTTGGAACTCCTTTGGCCCCATTAGGTACCAATTGAGCATCGTTGGGCAACATACCCTTGTGGAATCTATGCCACGAAGATTGTAGGCAGTTCTAGAAGGCAAAAGGGGTCCAACCCGTTACAGCATGAGTACCAAATAAGTGGCCGGTGAGTGTATATTAATAGAACTGGGCTTGGCTTTAGTCCATAGCAATTAAAAGGATATAGTGACACAAAGATTAATATAAGAGGACAGTACAGAGTGCAATGTCACCATGGGAATAGAAGGGAATAGAAGCAGCTGTACCAAACTTGGCTCCTATTGAAAGTATGTAAAAATCCTTAATATATAGTAATTTGATCTTTTTAGTGGTTTCCCACATAATTACTCATCGCTTACAAAATGTGATGTTTATAGTTTGTTGCCAAGGGATATGACGCAGATCAGAGGTTCAGCTTTCTGGTCAGGCATGCACCAGTTTCACAAGAAGGTCAAGTAAGGTAATGCTATGTGTGCTAAGATATAAACAGGATTTGAGTGGCAGCAGCCATATGAGAGCCTCGTAGTGAGGCTACCTTATCAATATGAGATGCACAAGAGGGTGGAAACTTGTTCTTCAGCAGCCAGGGGAACATAGAGAGAGGAAAACAGCCTGGAATAGATGTCAGCAATGGATGCTCATCCGCCAGTCCCAGATGAGATAAAGGAGCACATAAGGAGCAACAGTGTGACAAAACAAGGGTATAAGATTAGTACTGTACTTTTGCTCTGTGAGTAATAATCTTGCAGCCTACGTGATCTTGCAGCTTTTTCGTCTGAACGCCAGAATACCTCTATAACAAGCGCTGTAACACTTAGAAATTCATGGGCCCCATAGCAAAATGAAATGGGGCCCCATCACCTAATGACAATATGCTAAAACAGAAGCAATAACTAGAAGGTATAAATAATGTCACCATATATCAGAGAACCCACAATTGAGAATGCGGCCAATCCTCAGAATTAACCCGAAATAAATAACGCAGACTTTGGAGTCTGTAATATCATCTACTACTTGCCTCTCTTCATTTCTTCTTCTCAGGTACGTCCTTTCTGTGGAACAACATGTCCCAGCCGAATCACCACCGCATTATATGTCTATCTGCTCTGCTTATTTATAAATGGTACAAATTTTGTCAAGATATTTTCCGCCCATCTCTGTCTCCCAAATATATCCTCATTATAATTGTGTAGCCATCAATCCCA
The DNA here is from genome assembly GCA_025379985.1 of Phyllomedusa bahiana. Taxonomy (NCBI): domain Eukaryota; kingdom Metazoa; phylum Chordata; class Amphibia; order Anura; family Hylidae; genus Phyllomedusa; species Phyllomedusa bahiana. The sequence continues at coordinate 53,583 of JAODAL010006002.1, read as the reverse complement.
GATACTCCCCTTGAAGTTTCTGCTCTTGCAAGCTATTTGTAGCTCCACCCCGTTTAGGACACTGAAGGCCTAAAGCTCATGATTGAACTCATCAGTAGTGAGTATAGATTTGCAGAGCTGTGGTCTGTGGACCGAGGTCTGGGGCCAAATATCAACGTGCCAAATTTCTAAGTGGTCAATTTAGATAGTGGGCAATCCTCAGAATTATCCCTGAAATTTAGCCAGAAGCTGAGCAGAAGTAGAAGGGGACTCTCACCATTTTGTATTGCTTAACAACTTCTTTGCATACTCTTAATAACCAAGCTTGCTATTACTCGATCTGACCCCCTTGCACGCCATCTTCCTCCTATCTATACCACCCCTATCTTTACCCTCAGACAAAAGTTTATATCCACATCAAGCTGCCTCTCTCCTAACCCTCACCAATGAATCATCCCACACGCAATTTTCCCATTTTCCAAACCAACCGCCAAACCACCAGCTTCACAGATTACTTAGTCTACCATACGCCGCTCATATTTCACACTGACCATCTGCTGTCACATTCATTCTCCTGCTTCTCTGCTCAGGGACATCTCTCCCAACCCCTGGGCCACCTTCCATTGTAACAGCTCATCCACCTCCTCCTCAGCCCTACCCAATAACACCCTGCTAACCTGCTTGCATTCGGCTGAACGCCTTTTACTCTGCCTCTTTTAAGTGTGCTCTAGGGAACGTCTGCCTGATCCGTCTGCAACAATCTCAAACTGCTGTTCATGACCTTTTCTCTCTCCCAGACTCCCTCAACCGTCAGCCCTCACAGAAACATGGCTTCCAGCAAATCGCACACCCCCGGCTTCCCTGTGCCAGCTCTCAACCTATGGAGGGCTACACTTCACCCCACACCCCCAGAACTGAGACACAGGCCGGGTGGAGGAGTTGCATACTACTCTCATCCACACTAAGCACATTCCAGGTCCTTCCTCACTGCACCCTCCCTCACTTTCCCCTCCTAGAGGTCCACACCCTCAGACTCTCTTTTGCACCATTTTCCATCAGAGTTGCAGTTTGTCTACAGACTCCCCCGCCTCCCCGCCATTTTCAGTATCATATGCCGGCCTGGCACCCCACATCTTCCCTCTTTCTGAAAATCCCACAATCTCATCATGGGATGATTAACAACCCCATTGATGACCCCATGTCTCCTTCTCCCTCACAGTTTCTTCATTTTAACCACCTCCATCGCCTCTGTCGCATTTACTGACACCCCAACCACACGGATGGGAACATCTCTGGATCATGGTCTTCTGTCATATTTTCCTCAATTTCTAACTTCACTAATTCTTCCTTATGGCCTCTCTCTGACCACAATCTTATCTCCTTTCATTCTCACTAATTTCCAGCCTTCTCATGGTCAAACCTGCCCATCATCCGATACAGAATTATCCGCTCCATAATACTCAGAACTCACAGACACACCATACAGTTCTCACTGCCCCCAATACTCCTCCCTCGTAGCCTGGCCATGACCGATCTGCAAACGTTACAATTAAACACAACTCTCGCAACCACCCTGGACATGTGGCACCACTCACGTGTACACCGCACCACCAAGTCAGAACCAGCCCCAGCCCTTGGCACAACCCCTCAACTGTCGTTTTCCCCAGCGATGTTCCAGTGTGCTGAGCGGCTTGTAGATAGTCAAAGTACCTGCAAGACTTTCTCCACTACAAAATTCATGCTACACTACGTATCACAACTGTCCCTTACACTGCGCCAAAAACAAAAATAGTTCACTATCCCTCATCTCCACACTACACAACACCCCTAAACGCCTCTTTGACACCTTCCACTCCCCTCCTAAAGGCCTAAAGCTCAGGCTCCGTTCACATGACCTCTTGCTGAAGCCCTGGCCACTCACTTCAAATACAAAATGAAATATCCGGCAAAACATCACAACAATCACAAACCCCAAAATAAAACCCAAGACCTGTCCCCTCCCCGCACGTCCTCTTTAATCTACTCGCTAGACCCTTGACCCACGACAGAGGAAGAAGTTTCCAGCTCTTCACCTGTCAGCTCGTCACACCACCTCCTCTACTTGACCACCATCATCCCACCTATCGTCCAGTCTAATTTCTCCAGCTGACCTTCGTCATCACCTTACACTGATCTGAACCCATCCTCTCTCTCCACTGGGATCTTTCCATCTTTTCCTTCAAACACCCATCATACCCCATTTACTAAAAAAGCCCTCTCTGGGACCCGTCCTGTGCTGATAACTACCTGTGCCCAGTCACTAAACCTGCCCTTCATCTCTAAACGCCTGGAATGCTTAGTGTGCTACTCTCCGCCTAATCCGCTATCACTCTCTGCTAACTCTTCTTCTGACCCCGCTGCAATAAGTTTCCGCAGCCACCCTTAACACTCTCCACGGAAACAGCCTTAGTTTAAAGTCTCAAATGACCTCCTAACAAGAACAGCAACAATCTCAGTGTAACTACTCATTGTTGCTTCTCTTATCTCTCAGCAGCGTTTTACAACTGTTTATCACCATCTTCACCTCAGCATGCTCAGCACCATTGGCCTCAGGACACCGCTCTCATTCCCCCAATCTCGCTTGTTCTCACGTCCTACTCCTCTCTGACCGCGTCCTACAGTGTCTCGTTTTCTGGTTTCGACCGTCCTCTCCTCTTCCGTCTTGCTGTTGAGAGTTCCTCAGGGATCAATTCTAGGTCTCGTCCTCTTTCATTGTACATCAGCCCCCATTGACAAACCACAGTAGTATTGGCTCCAGTACCATCTCTATGGCGGATGACACCAATTATATACACCTCCTCACCGGTGACATCCCTCCAGCCATTGCTACAAAACACCATTGACTGTCTGACCTGTGCTGACTCTGACATCATGTCCTCCTCTCCATCTGAAACAAAACCTCACTAAGACTGAAACTTCTTTGTCTTCCGCAATCTACTAACCCACCCTCCCCCCCCCCCCCGCCATCTATTTCTGTTGCTCTGTAAGTGGGAACCTTACCATTTCTCCAAGGCAGCAGTGCCCGCTGTCAAGGGGTTATATTTGATTTCTTATCTGACCGTACCCCCCATATAACCAATCCCTGCCCGCGTCCTGTCCCACCAGCACCTCAAGAATATCTCCACAACCGTCCATTTCCTCACTGTGGAAAACGACTCAAACTCTCATTACTGGGGCTCTTATTCTTCTTCTCTCTGACGTACCTGTCAACCCTTGCTGTCATCGTCTCCCTCACTGCAAACTCTCCCCTACTCCATACTGTCCTTAATATGCATTTCAGCCAGGCGTTGTATCTTCACTCTCCAGGCCGCTATACTGATTGGCCTCTAACCCTGTGTCAGTCACTGTCCTGGTTTCCCATCCAGTACATGGATACAGTATAAACTCACACTCTCAAACCCAAGACAGCTCTCCACAGCGCTGCTCCTCCCCTACATCTCCTCCCAAGTCTCTGTTCTATCCACCTCTAACCGCGTCGCTCTCCGCTCTGCTTAGATATCAACTTACATCCTCAATCAATCCGAACCTCCCCCAAGGCCCGCCTACAATGATTTCACACGTGCGGCACCAATTCTCTGGAATATGCTACTGACTGGCGATCAGGCACATGAGCGCTCGCTCGCCTTGCACGACAGGTTTTACGAGAGGGCCCTGAAAATTAGCATCTACTCGTCTGGCCCACCAAGATCCCTAACTGTAGCACACACATCTGTCACTTCTCTTACCCTCATCTTGGCACTTCACAGCACTTATACTGTATATAGCTGTATCAGTCTGGGTGTGCAGGTTCAATCCATTTTTTCATGTAAACCACCCCCTATTTATGAAAATGGCTGACATTGTAACTTGGCACTTCTTACCGTATGTTTCATCACCCATTCACCCTAATAGATTAGTAAGCACTCCTAGCAGGGCCTCATACCTTGTGTCGTCATTGTAAGTACTTTTAATGTTAAGAATGTATGATTACCCTTGAATTTGTAAAGTGCTAGCGTAATATGATGGCGCTATAGAACTAAATATTATTATTATTTTTATTATTAAAGTAGTGCTGGAGAGCAGAAAGCCACCAAGTACTAACAAACATTACCCTACATAAAGGAACAATGTTCTTGTCCCTGAGTGGGCCCCCTCAGCCTCTGGGCCTCATAGCATTCGCTGTGGCTGCTATGGCTATAGTTACGCTTAGGGCGCGTCCCCACGGCAAGGGACAAATACCGGTCGGCAAAACCACAAACCGTCTGAAAAACCGGCCGAAAACCCATGCAGTGGGGACATGCCCTTAGGGTATGCTCACATGGCTTATTTGGACACTGTTTTGGACGTGGTTTTCGGAGCGTTTCCTCGCCCAAAGCAGCGTCCAAAACGCCTCCAAAACGCCCCCAGCTCATTTCATTGATTCCTATGTAAAACAGCATTGTAGTTTACACATGATGATTTTTTTACACATGTCTTTCAAAGCGCTGAAAAAGAAGTGTCATGTCAATTATTGAAGCGTGTTTTAGGTGCGTTTTTAGATGCGTTTCTCTGCGCTTTTTTTGCCGCGTTTTTCAGTGCATTTTTTTGACGTGGCTTTTAATTTGTATGGGTGAAAACCTCATCCAGAACCTCGTTCAGTATTTGTTGCTGTTTTGTGAGAGGAAATGCACCCAAAACCGTTTCGAAAACAGTGTCCAAATAAGCCGTGTGAACATACCCATCTGTCTCTTATCATGAAACTATATATAGTCACCTACAGTCCTGCAAGATGTCCTTCCCAGCTTTAATTATATCCACACACCCAATTATAGGTATACCCAATTGGGGGTTTGCAGGGCAAGTGCAAAAAGGGTCTGGTGCTATAGTACAGACCACTAGGACCTTCATTAAATAGATCGAATGGGCTAGACAGCCCTCTGAATTTTTGCTCCAAGTGAAATAAAACCTAGCTACACCTCTGGTGCCAGCCACCGTGCCATGGTGTTATAGAGAAGTATAGGTACTTGGCATGGTTATTTGCTCTGACAAAGTAAGCAAGGTAACGCTAGTAGTTATGTTGAGACACCTTTGTTTCTGCTGACGTGTTCAAACCAAGTTCTCTTCAGTTATATGTCTAGTTACCCCCAATAAATTTATAAGCCAACATAGCCATAAGATTTCTGTTCCAATATTATAAAGTATACGTTTGATCAAATAATTAAATAGATCACCAAGCTAATAACAAAAGTAACCGTGCAGCACAGATAGCAGGTAGATGGGCTGGGAGTGACCCAATAAGGTCCTGGTAAGTTGTCACCGGTATCTGGAGCCGACTGCACCCCACAGCTGCTGGAGGGTGCATTGGAGAGGATCCATAGTGCATACATGAGCATCCAAGGGCTTCCACAGATGCTTAACTGGGTTTAAGTTTGGAGAATTAGGGGGCCATGGTAGTACTTAGAAGTCTTGTTCATGCTCTTTCAACCAATGTCGGACATTTCAAACAATGTTGCATTGTTTGCTGGAAGATCCCACCCACCCCAGGGAAGATAATGAGGATGTATGGGTGTACTCAGGGCTGTCTTATCCATTGGGCACACTAGGCTGTTGCTCGGGGCCCCACAAGCATAGGGACCACAGGTGTTTGGAGTGATGGTAACATTTATTCCTTGGACAGCAGTGTTTTTTGGTAACTATATAACACATCATTTAGAGATATAGAAAATTGTCTGATAACTACTTGTATGTTTTTAAAAAAATATATATTTTATATAAATACATCTTTAAAGCCTCCACTGTTTTGTGAACACACCAATAAGAACCAGCAGCACTCTGCAGACTCAAAGGCTAGGTCTACACAGCACAGGTTTACCGTCGGATTTTCGGTGAATTCAGTATTTTATATTTGCCGAAAATCCGACAGCAATAAAAAATCTGTGCTGTTGTCTACACAGCACAGATTTTTTACTGTCTGTTTAAAAATCCGGCGGAATATGCAACATGTTGTATATTCCATGGGATTCCGCCGGATTGCCATCAGATTCCTGTACATTCAATGGACAGGGCCGACTAACAATCCGAAAAAACGGCCATAAATTTTGCACAAAATCACACCAAAAGCCGTGGTCCAGCAAATGTCAAAATGCTGTCAGATTTTGGAAGCAATTTTAACATTTGCTGTGTAGACTTAGCCATAGAGACAGATATACGAGTTATTTCAAAGGGCATTTCTGCTGCTTATCGTATATATATTAGGCTGCATGTGCAACATTTCTGATCAAAACTGTGAAGGCCAATCCACCAACAGCTACATGGCCATCAGTTCAGATGGGCACTTACTCTAAATCTCACCTCTCCCGGCCTTCATACTTTACATCGCATGAGGGTCTCAGCTATACTCTGGTCTGATTAAAAACAAACACTGTTTTTGTGCTTTGGCAGGACCTAGTGCACCAATTTGCCCATAATGCTGTTAAGATGGCCCTGGGTGTATGTGATCTACCAGTGTGGATTCATACCCAAATTGGTTGAGAGGGTCTTCAATATGGAGGAGTGGGTCCAGATAATGTCACAAAAACATTCCCCAGATCATAACGCTGCTACCACCTTGTGTTCTTCCAGCAATGGTTGCAGGGTGTTTGTTCTCAGATGTTTCTTCCCGCAAAGGTGGAATGACAACTTTCTGCTTTGAAGCCCCATACTCAGTAGGGTTCACTGAACTGTTGCTTTAGACACAAGTCTGGTTGGCCCTTGGTTCATTTTGGCAGTGAGCTGCTGCACTGCAATGTGTTTTTCTACCCTTGCACACTTTTAAAGCAAGGGCAGACAAATACATCTATGGCGTGTGGTGCTCCAAAGTTTCCTTATCACCTATTCACATTGGAGCCACTTTTCCACTCATGATACACTTCGATCACAGCAGCATGCGAACAGTTCACAGATGGCGAGTTTTAGAAATTCTGCCACCCTTGGCCCGAAAGCTAATAGTTATCCCTTTTTGCAACTCTGATAAATAGTCCGTTTTACACATAATAACAACAGGGATACAGTTGAAACCAGAAGTTTACATACACTATATAAAAGATACATATGCATGTTTTTCTCACTATCTGACATTAAATCAGAATAAACCCTCCCTTTTTTTAGGTCAATTAGGAACCAAAATTATTTTTTTGCCAAATCCCAAATAATAGAAGAATTTTTTGGGGCTTTTTTATTGCTTTTTGCAAGTTAAAGTTTACATAATTTCATTAGCTTTTGGGGTACTTTGCCCTTAAACTGATGACTTGGGTAAAAACGTTTTGGATCCTTCCACAAGCTTCTAAAATTTTGGTGGGAAATTTGGCCCTTCCTTAAAAATTTGGTTAAACTGACCAGTTTGGGTAGGTGCCTGCTTGCACCCCCCTTTTGGGGCTTTGTAGGGCCCTCCAAAACATTGACTTGGTTACCCTTAAGATTTGTAACCATTGGCGTATGTTTGGGTCATTGTCCATTTGGAAGACCCATTTCAGCCCTGGCTGAAGTCTTGAGACGTTGCTTCAGTATTGCCACATAATCTTCTTTTCTCATGATGCCATCTATTCTGTGAAGTGCACCAGTCCCTCCTACAGCAAAACAACATGATGCTGCCACCCCCGTGTTTCACAGTTGGGATGGTGTTCTTAGGTGTCCCTAGCTTCCCCTTTTTTCCCCAAAATGTAATGATAGTCATTATGGCAAAACAGTTCAATTTTAGTTTTGTCAAACCACAGAACATGTCTCTAAAAATGTAGTTCTTTGTTCCTGTGTGCATTTGCAAACATTAATCTGGCTTTTATACATTACTTTTGGAGTAATGGCTTCTTTCTGGCAGAGTGGCCTTTCAGCCCATGTTGATATAGTACTCGTTTCACTGTGGATAATGACACAATCTTACCAGCTTCCGCCAGCATCTTCACAAGTTCTTTTGCTTTTGTTCTTGGGTTGATATGCACATGTCGGACCAAAGCATGTTCATCTCTGAGACACAGAACCTGTCTTCTTCCTGAGCGGTATGATGGCTGGACATTCCCATCTTGTTTGTACTTGCGTATAATTGTTTGTACAGATGAAGGAGGCACCTTCAGGTATCTGGAAATTGCAACCAGATGATCCAGACTTGTGCAATCCCAATTCTCTTCGTGATATCTGGGCTGATTTCTTTACACTTTCCCATGATGTTACAAAACAGAAGTAGTTGGTTTTGGTATAAAATTTAAAAATACATCACAGCTGTGTCTCTGATTAGATCAGATGTTCCCAAATAAACCTATCAGAAGCTTCCAAAGACATGACATCATCATATGGTCTGTCCCAAATTGTTTAACAGCATAGTAATCTAAGTGTATGTAAACTTTTGATTTTGTAGAAAGTAAAAAAAAGCCTTAACAAATTCTCTCTCATTATTCTGACATTTGGCAAATATAATAATTTTGGTTCCTAATTGACCTAAAACAGGTAAGGTTTATCCTCATTTCATGTCAGATAGTGAGAAAAACAGGTATATGTGTCTTTTTATATAGTGTATGTAAACTTCTGATTTCAACCGAATGTGTGCAGACAGGCTATTGCAGACTTAATATACCCACCAAGCCAGCTCACCACACGTGACTTCCTTCATGAGCTGCCTGCTGCAGACATTGAAAGTAGGAGGTGGTCATAATAATGTGACTCTGCTGTGTATAGTGCAATTGTAAAAAGACTTTTTCTGCATATGCGGTGGTTCGGTTACCCTAATAGATTGTAAGCTCCTGCGAGCAGGGCCCTCTCACCTTGTGTCTCATCTGTAAGTAGCTTTTCATTGTGCAATGTATGTCTTTTGTCTGTACCTACACCCTCCAAATTGTAAAGTGCTGCGGAATAAGTTGGCGCTATATAAATAAAGATTATTATTATTATAATGTAACCTGGGGCTGCAATGACTTTATATACTACAGTGTATACATAACATATAAGTATATTCCATCATCTCTGCTTCCCTAGAACTTGGCACATTAGCTTTTCAGAACTCTAGGAAACGTGGGTGACAACTATTGCAGAGGTTGCTCTGAGGCTCCAGCTTTCCCAGAAACTGATAAATCAGCTGAAGGAATGTTTTGCAAGTAAATGAAACCTAAGTGCTAACTCTGCAATTCTTTGTCTCTTCTTCCTCAAAATCTGGGACAGAAGAATGTGAGGTCACAGCGCTCCCGACCCAGGATGGAGCAACCCATTCTCTTATGGGGTAGGGGGAGAACTATACAAGTACATATTTTAATTTTCTATAGAACAAGGAAGCATTTTAGTTGCCCTCTTGCTGTTTGTGGGGAAGGATTCACTGGGGTGATTGTGGCCATGGTATGTGTTTTCTCATTCTTCTGCATTTAGGAGGTAGTTTCTTCTTTCTGGAGCCTCCCTTTAAGCAGTGGTGGAGTCTTGAGGCTGTGTGCATGTTGATAAACAAGCTGGGTATATATAGGGCTGGGCTGTAGGGTGCACAGGGCAGTCTGCGGAGGACCAAGGGCAGAGTAAGGCACCGTGGTTCAATATTGTTTCTTCTATAGAATCTGTATAAATGCTTCTATTCAGTCACCTCTGCTATGTTGCTTCCCGTTAGAGCATATTTGATAAGACCAGACTTGTTACTTAACTGTTTTAAAGCTGTATTACTTTTGTATTGTAATAACTCACAATAAGATATGCTAATACCAAACTCTGCTCTGCTACATCCAGTTCCAGCTCCTATGTATCCTGCAAAAGCAAAACTCTACTGCATCTGTTCAATGTAACTTTGTTGCATAATGGCGCTTTCACACGGAGCGGTTTTTGATGTGTTTTTGTGCAGAATTAAAGGGGTTGTCTCACTACAAGGATTGTTGCTTTTTATGTTAAAGATCTTGCAAAAACAAGTCACTTTGCAATATGTGTCTATTAACCGTGTCCTACCTATTTCTAGATATCCCCTCTTATTTGGGCTGCATCAGCTCCTCAGGTCACTATAGCTACAGACCTGTTTGATCTCTCCTGATAGGTTGCCAGCGCTGGTTGCTATAGCTACAGACCTGTTCAATCTCTCCGGATAGGCTGCCAGTGCTGGTTGCTATAGCTACAGACCTTTTCAATCTCTCCCGATAGCTGCCACGCTGGTTGCTAAAAGCTACAGACCGGGCCCTTCTACGGCAGCCTAGTAGAGGCCAGTAAACACGCCATTGAATTCAAAATGAAACCAAGAAAACAGGACTGAGGTGAGATGAATCAATGTAGTGAGACAACCTCTTTAATTCCTGTGCCTTTCTGCACAAAAAACGCATCCATGAACGCATAAAAAACGCACCAAACACCGTGTGAAAGCACCCTAAGGCAAATTCAACTGTGCTATTTCTTTACAATAGACAACTTGTTTATCTGTAGTGGGAATAGTACCTGACGCATCGCAGTTTATTTTTAGAGAGATGCAGTTTTGGCATGTGACCAAAAACTGCAAGATTATTAGACTAAAATTGTATGTAAATAGGATACAAATTCTTACAGACATGTCGGGTAACACTGGGGAACACTCACCATTTCTGAGTGTTTGGGGCGCTGGTTCTGAAAATTACACCTGTCTTCCTCTATTAACTCTAGTTTTGGAGATCCGGCTTTGCCACTTTAGCAAGTATAAGCTGCTGTCAGAAGTGGTCAATCCATATTGTAATTAAGAAATGTGGGAAATTCATGTGTTACAAAAAAGAAAAATTTTAGAACTCATGCATACTATAATAATAATGTGTATGTGCAACTTATATTCATCTGCACTACATACTTATAACCAGATTCATCACAATGTAGACTCATGTAATCAACATCTCAGAAACTAGAGCTGCTAGAATAAAATGGATGGGATTTCTAGGCAGGTAGATAAGTAGATGTAGTTTTTATAAGGGTAGTGTAGGGTATATTGGTAGGTTATATAGTATTTTATCTGCATATCAATAAAGGTTAATTTTTATTCGGTCCTAGGGTATATATTAATGTATATGGGTTTTTTCTGGATTTACTATTGTATAACCAGGCGTTGGCCCTTACCTATTTATTTTTGTTTGGGCATTTGTGGTTTCTATCAAATTTCTAGGCACCCAAAAATATTTTTTTTTTGTTCCCCAGTGTAATTTATGGGCAAAAGAGGCCCTGTTCTTGGTGTTACCTATTACTCCTGGTGTGAGGCTTTCTGTAAACTTCCTCCCTGTTTGCTCATGTCCAATGTATCTCTAGGATATACCATCAAAGTCTGAGAAGTGCAAATCTCAGAGGTGGTATCTCTACCTATCTAGGATCGGGCCCCTGAAGGTGTCGGCGCAGAATACAAAGCTGTTCGCACTTGTGCAGGACTCTCCACTCTGTTCTATGTGAGTTCTGAGTGCAGCTAAACGTGTCGCTTATCTGTACTCAGAACTCCCATAGAACAGAATGAAGAGTTGTGCGCAAGCCTGTCTCCATTCTGAACTGACATTTTTGGGGGCCGTTACTGAGATAGGGGCGTATCCCACCTCTGGGACCCTCACCTATCAGATTTGATGGTATATCCTATCTATATGCTAGTAAAGTGCATGGAACTACCCTTTTAATGACAACCTCTATTGCGACTCAGAAATGGCTGAACAAAATATTAGTGAGAATTAAGTTTATCGCTACAAGATAGCTTTCAAATGAGAGGATCACAAAAAACAGACATCAAATAATAATTGCATTGTTCCTCTGTTTTCCCTAAAAGAGATGAACAAGTGAATTTATTACCTCCATTGGCTATTTCAGTTCCCATCAGTAAGCCACCATGCTAAACAAATTTCCTGGGGCTGTTTGTTCAAGAGATAACAGAGGAGTCATCACACGGTCTGCAGTGTCAGTCAGTGTCCTTGCTGCCAGCAGTAAAAAGCTTGATTATCCAAGTAAACAGCTCTTAATAGGGCTTTTGTTTTGGGATCAGATAAGAATCCTTCAATATTTGAAAGCTAATCTAATCAAATTAGATCTGAAAGCACAATGTACTGTACAACAGAGCTAGCAAAAGTATGGACACCAGGAAGTACGTTTCTTTCATGCATTCTTGAACCCTGTGGGAGACAACTCTTTAAGTTTATGCAGTTATTCCATCCCATTATTACTTTAAACATATAACCATAGCTAAAGCTAAATATGTGTCTGTTCTGATTTTTTTTTTGCTTCATTTCGAAGATGCAGCAGGTTTTCTACCCTTCTTGCTTTCAGATGGTTTCCTAGGTTACCGACATTCTTTGTGCTCTAGCCAGCCGCTCCCCTACTGCTGATAAGCCAAACTTTCTAGAGTGAAGAGGTAGTCGGTAATCAAGGAAGCAATCTGAAAACAAGCAGGACAGATAACCTGCTGTATCTTTATTATGAAGCAAAATTAAAACAAATGTGTTGGGTAAGATATATATATATTTTCTGCCTACACATTAAACAATAGGAGTATCCCTTTTAAGGAGGAGAACCCCAGGGCTATATTCCCAGGCGGTATTCAGAACATAACTACACATCTGTACTCTTTCATTAGAATTCATTATTACTGGAGAATGAGGGCAGATATAGAAATGTTGTTGAGGTTCAAACATGTAATTATAATTTCAATAGACTGGGCCAAACCAAATGAGTTATGTCATTTGGATGAAATCCAATCTGAGCGATCAGGTGAACCTGAAAGAACTGGCTGTGCTCTCTATTATGTGTATATCATATTGTGGAGTTGGAAGCCTAGGAGTGCAGTCCTGTAAATACAGCTCAAGCGGAAAGAACAGGATGGGGACCTGGCATAGAGTTATAGAGATCTGGCGCCCTTACCTCCGTCTCGTTTCGCCCATCCGATGTAGATTGTAAGCCTCGCGGGTCAGGGCCCTGTCTCCTTCTGTCGTGCCAATTGTCTTTCCCCTTATCATGAACTCGTTATGTATGTTTGTTTTTAAACCCCCTCAATGTACAGCCCCTGGAACCATGGCCCTTTAAAAAAAAATAATAATAATAATAATAGAGATTGGCGCTAATCTCGATCCCCGTTAAAAAGGGACAAATAAAAACCGCTCAAAAGGACCTATTCTCCTAACCTTTCTGGAGACATCTTCTCCTCCTGTTAGATTGTTACAAAAACTCTGCTTTTTTTTTTTTTTTAAGTGATTGGTTTAGTTATGTAGTGACATAGGCCCATCATAGGCCTGTGACATCTAACCTCTCTGTTTTAGTAATTTACTTGTGTTCCCCTTGAAATAACTATGCTTTAGCATCTGATCTAAGGCTATGTTCACACGGCTGATTGACACCGTAATTACGGGACGGATTTCGCCCGCAATTATGGCGTGTGTGTACAGGGGTGTGGTAGGAGGGGGAGGGGGGGCCAGCAGCTCGCCGGCCCCATAGACATCCATTTTCTAAGGCGTGTATCCCGCCAGGATAATGTGCATGTCACTTTCTGCCTGCCCGCCGTATTCGCCGAGCGGGGAGAGGAGCCGGAATCCATAGTTCTCTGAGACCTGTGGATTACTGTACTGACAGGGACGGATTCAGCCGTATTTGCGCGCAATAAGGACTGAAATCCGTCCCAAATTCAGCCGTGTGAACATAGCCTTACAGCTTAACATTGTGTTTTCCTTCTCTAACTAATCCTGGATATGTACGAACAATTGGGTGTTACCCTTGTGTTTGTCAAAGGTGTGAGTCCCTACAAGTAATGGCATTATCAGCATTTAAGTGTGTGAAAATATGCATCATTGAAAATAGGTGAGATTGAGTTGTCAGCTGTTTTATACATTTCCATGAGTAATATCAGGAACACCACAAAGCAGAATTATAAGAAAAGATGCTTCAAAACAGCAAGTCTATAGGGAAGCATGTGTGAGAATTTACTAAAATTGACATATCAGGAAAGCTAACATTCCTCGTTGGGTAGATCAATTAACTTATCAGATGGGTAAAGTTACATTTTCAGAGGTAATAACTCAGCTTCCTCAAAAACCTTTATTGCATTATTTAAAGGGGAGCTGTGAAGTCCAGCAGAACATGGAGCTAGCCCTGGTAGCTGCCACTCCACTGGTTCAATTGGTTTTCATGCATTTTATTTTACCTCTTTCCTTTCTCGTTAGCGATCTGTCATTAGTTCTGGCACCTGATGTGCTAATGAGACCCTAGACCCCATGTTTCAAGCACAGGGCCCATGGGCCAAATCTGGTCCGCCATGTTATTTTATGTGTTCTGCAAGTGCTTAGACACAGCAAGAAGGAATGGACAAGGTCCGAATGCAAAAGTACCAGCTCTCTACTTTCCCTGGAGGGCATAGCAGAGGTGGTGGTGCCAAAATAGGAATTGGGTGCCATCTTGGATTCAGAGCTCGGGTGCACCTCTCCACATTGCTCTGTTCAGCTGCTCACAGGCAGTGGCATAGCTCTGGTAGCCCTAGTCACCCTCCAATGGCCCTTCGAAGGTAACCATAATGCTGATGTGGCCCAAAGGCAAAATGAGTTTAACCCCCTCCCTCCCCAATTATAAATAGTCAAGCGGGAAGCCTCCATCTCAGGTGTCTAAATGGATGGGGAGTGTATAGGTTCATGAAGCCTTAAGAACTCATCAGCAGTGACTACCCTCTCGACACTCTGTGCAAGGGGGTGTTCATAAACATGGGTGGGGGCTAGAAAAAACTCTGGAATAAGTGGAGCGACAGTTTTAAGTATCTGCTGGCAACTTCCTGTTCTGGACGGGGTCTTTTCCTTAATCCAGAGCAAGACAGGTACATGCCCTTCATCTGCAGATCATTGAGAAGGGCATTAAGTGAACTTTTGCCTTTTCGGAAAATGTAATGCTTGATTTTTTTTTATCTTGCAGGTGAAGCCCAATCATGTGGAAGGGCTTTGCTCTTGCCCTGGCTCTCTGTCTTCTCCCTTGGGGAGGGGCAGAGAGCCAGGGTCACCGTACACTGTGCAAAAAGCCACCAGACTGGAAGATTGGAAGCCAGAATCCCATGCTGGATTCAGAAGGATCGGTCACGGTTGTGGCACTCCTGTCAGCAAGCTGATACTTGTGCCTCCTGCAGGCTTCCAGGTATGAATCTACATTAACTTTCTCATCTATCTACATATCTAATAAAACATGAAAGTATCTCTATCTAATTGTTCATACAATTCTTCAAATATATTGGTAAAGTTGCCCACATACCCTTAAAGGGGTTGTCTCACTACATTGATTAATTTGACCTCAGTCCTGTTTTCTTGGTTTCACTTTGAATTCAGGGGCGTGTTTACTGGCTTCCACTAGGTTGCAGTAGAAGCCAGGTCTGTAGCTATAGCAACCAGTGCTGGCAGTCTATCAAGATAGGTCAAACAGGTCTGAAGTTATAGTGACCTGAGGAGCTGATGCAGCCCATATAAGAGGGGATATCTAGGAATAGGTAGGACACTGTTAATGGACACATATTACAAAGTGACTTGTTTTTGCAAGATCTTTAACATAAAAAGCAATCCTTATAGTAAGACAACCCCTTTGGGAGTGTGGAGAGTAGCAGGTTTATAACCACACAGGTGGAAGGGGATTGGCAGAGGAAGCCCAACCCTGCTGCACACTGGGGGAATAAATGAGAGCATAATGTGGCCTCTGCCCTCTAAAAAGCAAGAAGGAAATAGGGCTGTAGCCACAAGATGGAGGAGCATGGGGAAAGCCCAACACTACAATAGGAACACTGGCACGTCCGCAGATCGCAGCAGAGACCGCGGCGTAAGTACAGGACAGAAGCAGGAACACGGCCATGTCTGCAGCCGGAGACCGCAGTATGGACCATGACAGGTGTTTTCTCAGTTTCATAGTCAGTCAGCTTTTCTTTTACTCTGGTCTTGCCAGGCTGTAGGTGGTTCTATAGCAGTGATTAGCATCTCTGTAACTAGCTGAGCCTTGACACTGACAAGTACAGAAAATGTTATCTTCAGTTAACTAAAGCTACAGGTTCTGTGAGGAGTGATTATCTGTAAACAAAAGCTAATCTTGTTAGAGATAATTAGTCTGCTGGAGTGAGCTCTGCTGACTGCTCTAATCGGATAGCAGAGTTAGGCCATGTTCACACGGCATAAAACTGGACGTATTTCAGTCTGTTATTATGCGCCGGAGTGTGCAAATTAAGGCTGTAATACGTCCAAGTCATTACAGTAATCCACAGCTCTCATAGAGAACTATGGATTACGTCTCCTCTCCCCGCTCGGCAAATAAGCCGCGGGGGGAGATAAGTGACATGTGAATTATCAGCGGCGTATACGCAAGTCTATGGGCCAGCGAGGTGCCGGCTCCCGCCCCGACCCCGGCCACGCGGCGTAATTGCGGGGCGTAATTACGCCCTGCATTTAAGCCGTGTGAACCTAGCCTTATGGTAAGGTAATCATAAAGAGCGGTTTGCAAATAAAATATCTCTTATCAAGACTAAAATTAAATCTACTGAGCAATATATTTCAAAAAAGTTTTCACTTACCTGTTACTACATGTTGAAAACTAATCTTTGTAGTGGGAAAACTCCTGTCCACTGACTCTGTTAGCATTGATTGGGCAATGTCAGACTGTGCAGGGACACAGTCCAAATTTGCAACACCCATCAGACAAATTGGTAAGGAATTTCTAGGAGAAATAACATGGGAGCCAGACAGTCTAGAGATTTGAGGAAAGATGCTAAAGAACTGTTGCGTCTTGGGTAACACCATTATGTACTGAAACAGACATGTCACGAATGACTAAAAGGTCCCCTTTAAACATGCTGAGGGATTAAAACAAGTTTGTTTGTTTATTAGAAGATTGCATATCATTCTACGTTTTACATAGTGTGGACAACCCCTTTAAGCAAGTAGACCTTTCATGGATAAAATCATACTTTCGAACCTTTTCTCTCCTACTTCTGGGTTATTTTAACCCTGCCCTGGGAACATCCCCAATCCATGCAGGAATGCCCAAATTGGCAGCTGGAGTGCATAAATCCACCCCTTTGGTGTCCCAGTGTGAGGAAGTTTTCTGTAAGAAATGAAAACGTTTGCAAGCATGGATAAAATACTCAGTAGAGACCATTCACTTTATGCAGTCACACAGTCCCTCGTACTTTACATGCATGTTTGCTTCTATTTCAGCTTGGATAAACTGCGGGTGAAATTGGAGAGTGAGAACTACATGAATGTGTCGATCATTGTGGTCAATCACCAAGGGAATGACGCCCGAGCAAAGTACAACGACCTGAAGATCCGGGTCTCTGAAAGCATTCCTGTGTATCAACATGAGGAGGGCCAGGCGGACATCTGGAGCCTGCTGAAGGGAAACAGAAATGATTTTTTCATCTATGACAGGTTTGTCATAACTTGACAGCCATCTTTATGATTTCTTCCCAGGCCGCCTGTTTGTACATAGAAACACTAACAAATAACAACATCAAACTAGTAGCTTTAAAAAACTATCAAATGGTACTTTGGATTTTTTGGAAATGCTTTTCTGCTACTTTGTACTTGAAAAATTTGAGGTTCTTAGTGTACATTTTTGATCATAACTGCGTAAGCCCACCTGCCAAACGACAAGGTTCCCACCTGTATTGAGGTCACCTTGTCGTTTGGCAGGTGGGCTAACACAGCTTTGACATTGCTCATTGTAAAGCAGCAAAGGAGAATTGATGAGAAGTGTTTTTCCCTTTGCATATAACAGGACTTCTCCAACCAGTTGCTCATTTTTCTCTAGCAACGCTGCGAGGATAAGACCTTACACCATAGTGAACCCACTAACCTTGAAGTATTTATTGTTCCTTAGCGGAAATCAGGACCCCATCATTTCCGTCTACATATTGGCCTCGCCTGTATCAAAAGCCATTACTGTAATAGAATTTCCATCTCCATCATTTGTGCCGTTTTGTTTATTTGATGCTTGGCACTTTTATGCTTTCCAGGTTTACCATTTATTACATTGCAAATACTCTGCTTTGTATTATAGCAGATTATGGATAATACAATACATTTATCACACACAAAGCAGTTCTGCCGGGTTGACGGCTGCAGA
The DNA here is from genome assembly GCA_025379985.1 of Phyllomedusa bahiana. NCBI lineage: Eukaryota > Metazoa > Chordata > Amphibia > Anura > Hylidae > Phyllomedusa > Phyllomedusa bahiana. Next base: position 35,568 of record JAODAL010006002.1, on the reverse strand, counting down.
GGTTGCTGCAGTAAGGGATGGTGGGTAATGTGACAAGATGAAGAGCGCTGGCCTTTTATAAAACTCCTGCCCTCTTTTCATCACTGATTATGTGAACAATGCCTGAGATAACAGACCATGGATCTGACACCGAATAAAATAGCCGAATGCTGCCCTGAGATCTTGAACTACAGATTTTTTTTTTTTTAATTGTCTAATCGAAACTTCACAATGCTCTATCCTAGACTATTATTACAGATGACAGCTTCCCCCGAGCTGTAAGACGTGTAGAAAGTAACCTCGCCATTTATGAACAGATCTTATACTGTATATAAAAAACCTTTGAGAGTCCTCATTGGATAATACATTTGAATGACTAAATGAGAAGATGAAGAGAATTAAGTCATCTTGATAGCTTGCTCTTTGTCATCAGCAGGGACGACGAGACCTAGATAGTCTCAAAAGCTGGCTAGTTATATAAGTCATGGACATCAGCATCTTCCAATCGACAGGATTCTCTTTTAATTCATCATGTGAGCATCATACAATTGCGCAACGTTTCAGCCAAAGTGCTGTGGCCTTTTTCAAGCATAATAAAAAAAAAAAAAAGGCCACAACACTTGGGCTGAAACGTTGCGCTATTGTATGATGCTCACATGAGGAGTTAAAGGAGAATTCTGTCGACTGGAAGATGCTATAACTTATATTTTTGGGACTTTGTGTTGATGAGTGGAGACTGACACACCAGAGAAATGCTCTGTTGCATCGATTTGGCATAATAAGTGTGACTGTGGTTATCTGTGCCGTTCCGAAAATGTTTTTATTTAAAAAAAAAAATGAAAAAAAAAATGCTGGCTATTATCTTTTTAAACAGCCATCAAAAGTATCACTTGCTGAACACTCAAATTTTTTATTTTTTTTTTTTCATCTACTGGCTAAAATGGTGCAAATATAAAGGTATTAACACAAAACAGACTCTAGGAAAATACATTGGGTCAGGTTTTCAATAGAATATCTAATGCCTTCGAAAATAATCACTAGGCAATGTCACTCAAATTATAATACTAAACACAAAAGAAAAAAGAGGATTTAATACCCATAAGCTCATGGGATTAAAGGTAAAGATATTATAAATACATATATCATTAAATGTCCCACAAAAAACTCTTATAAACAGAGTAAAGCTATGCAGCAAAGATAATCTTAATGTTACATAATAAAGGGAAAATCAATTACCCATAGTAAAGCACACTGCAACTTGCACCTGCATATATGTAATTGAATGTTTACGAGAATTGTTATATTTATCATTAATAAAGTTATATAAATTTTACGATTATGGGTATAAAGTCCTCTTTTTTTTCTTTTGTGTTTTGAAATATAAAGGTATGTAGATACAGTCCACTTTAAGTACCTTCTAATGGCATAATACCTTTTAATATATACAGCCAAGTCGCATTATTATGACCACCAGCGAATATCCAAAGTTTCTGTTTGTAGAATGGAGAGCAGCTAGACGGGCCATGAGTGACTCAATAAGCTTCTAGTAAGTTGTCACGGGTATTTGGAGCCATGAGGGTTGCATGGGGAGGAGCCATAGAGCGAACATGGTAGTCCGAAAGATTCTCAAATGAGTTCAAGTCTGGAGAATTAGTCGGCCAGGGTAGTACTTGGAAGTTCTTATCATGCTCTTCTAAAGAGGGTTAGACATTTCTAGCCATGTGACATGTCACATTGTTTTTCTGCAAGATCCCATCCATCCCAGGGAAGACAATTGGCATGTATGGGTGTACATGATCTACAAGGATGGATTCATACCCAGATCTGTTGAGTGTGCCTTTCTCATGGATGTGGCCCAGAGAATGGGAGGAAAACATTCACCAGACCAGAGGTTCCCAACCCTAGTCCTCAAGGCACACCAACAGGTCATGTTTTCTGGCTTTCCTTAGCATTGCACGGGTGAAGTCATTATTGTCAGTGCATTCTGTGGGAGATCCTGAAAACATGACCTGTTGGTGTGCCTTGAGGACTGGAGTTGGGGAACACTGCACCAGACCATAACACTGCCACCAGCAATGACTGGCATGTCAGCTGAGAGACCAGGAACAAACACCATGCAGTGTCCAGCTATTCAATGGACCTAGAGATGAAAGACATGGCATGAAAAACATGCTATTTGTCATCTTTACAATTGGATATTAAAATGTATCGCTTACTGAGGACTGTCAACAGTTTTAATCTGTTGGCTAAAATGGTAAAAAGATGGGGTTGACCACTTCTCTGGTGAAAAGAAAGTGTTAAACACATTTGGTTATTTTTATTTTGTGGGGTAATTGCTATTGTACTGCAAAGCTTTGTGTCCACTCTGGAATGTGTTGATCCAGCACTTGTCAGGTCCTTCTGATGTTGAATTAAAGGAATTTTACAGTGTATCGTGCACCATCTGTACCTCCTATTATACATTAATAGACGTTCATGCTTATTGATTTCTATTTCAGGTGTGGACTACTGGTGAAACACATTGAGCTTCCTTTTTCATTCCTGCAATTCAATTATGTTGAAGATGCAATAAAGCAGGTGTACTGTGAGAGCACTTGTGGAGATTGCAAACATGAGGTAATTTAATTTTCCAAACAGAAATCTCTGGGAATTATATGTATTATAGAGTTTACACCTTTTGCTGCATGTACAAAACTGAGAGTAAATGGCTGTGTATATGAGAGGGAGCTTATGTAAATTCTATATGCAAGCACATCCTAGATGATATGATATAGATGTGGGTAGCCATTTACGTTTAACGAATGTTGCTTAAAGGGGTTTTGCCACGATATCATTTCATACCTCCTGTATCCAGCTCTGTGTGCTCAGAAGGGGGCGTGTGTGATTTGTTTGAATTGCATATCATGTGACCCAGCAGGATGACATCACCTTGCCTTTCCTCTCTGTAGTCAAAGAAAGGTCTGTCTATGTAAAGCATTGTGAGTAGCTCAGAGGTAAAGTTTTTGCCTCCAGGTACAAGGGTCTTCGGTTCAAATCCCTGCAGGAACCAAACCTGTGGATTTATTTTCTCTTTATCAATGCACAGACCTCATTGAGGTTTCTTTTTTATTTATTTGCACTGTTTGACTAATTACTAAGGAGAACAGAGGACAGGAGTAGAGTGACAGCACCTGGGGTTTGAACACTCAGTAGGTGCCTGAGAGGAGAGGTGATGTCTGACCAGGACTGAGGAGCTCTCAACCCTGGTCGTATCCCCTGGAGATGAGCTGTAAACAATGGATTATTAAAGGAGCAGCTAAGACACAAACAGTGCAGAATTTTTAATAATAATAAATGGTAAATGTTATTTCATTTGCAAGCTTCCCACGTCAATTTTACTTCGTGGCAAACCCCCTTTAAATGGGTCTCTGTTCAGTTCGACAACAATTAAGCTGAATTTGTCAAACCATTCGGGATTTGGGATGTCCTAAACTATAATCCTCATAAGGCCTATGGGGGAAAATTCTTCATTTGTTCTGTGGCCTTTGGAAAGCGCCTACGGCAGTCAGTAGCCTCCAAATTGCATGGGGCAACCCCTTTTCCAACCCTGACCTCAACTCCTGCAACAACTGTAACCTCCCCCAACCGAAACTCCAACCCAAACCCTATTATATCCTCAACCTGAATTCCAACTGCAATTTTGGGACTAATTTTTTCATGAATTCTAGTAAAATTCAATTTGGGCCGAATCAATTTGTTAACATTTGGGTCAAATTTAACAGTGATCCAAAGTTCAACATTAATTACAACCCAACAGTGCAGTCACAAGCTGACCAGTAGTTTGTAAAAGTAATACCCATTTTACTATCCCATTGTAACCAGAGATCCCATGAATATATAACATGGTCATCAGTACAGACATTCACTCACTAGCAGCTGAGGAAAAGGTTGCAGGATATGGATGTTAGATTACAGAAAAGTGTGTTTTTGGGTGAAGCTTAAAGGGAACCTGTCACATAGTTTTTGCCCCCCTGGCTGAAGACAGAACAAGCTAGTGACAGACCTGCTGTTTCCAGTGCTGTGTCCCTTCTGTAAGATGCTGTAGTTTTCGTGTATTTAATGCTCAAATCTGCAGTTTTCAGCCAGAAGAGTCCTTCAAAGTGTCAGTTTTTTTCAAACCCGGCCAATCGGAGGCTAGCCCCGCCCACCTCAACTGACAAACCTATTACTTTGAATAGGTAGAAACATGTCAATAACTGTCAGTGGGCGGAGCTAGCATTTGGTGGGTGGAGCTAACACCTGCTCATGAATAAGATTTGAGGGGTAAATGCTCTAAAACTGCTGCATCTTACAGAATAAGGGGCACAGCACTGGAAACAGCAGGTCTGACACTGGCTTGTGCTGCCCTCAGCAAGGGGGGCATAACCTATGTGACATGTTCCCTTTAAAGGGGTTCCCCCCCATTCATTTCTATGGGATTTCCAATTACAGCCGAGCATAGAAATGAATGGGGAGATTTGCATAAGTGTGGCTATCTCCCCATTGTCTGAGGAATGCTTTTGCCTAGCTGACATCAAACATGCAAGTCACAAAATGGGACAACACATTTAAATGAGAGATTTGGGATTTGTTCAAATGTTTTTTTAATGAGTTGTGGGAGAGCAGCAGTTAATAACCAAATCCTTTGCATCTTGTATGACTTGTATGTTATCCTAGACTTCCGAGGATGTGTGCAAGAAAGAAGATACACCAGCAAAGGCTGATGTAGAGCCACTTAAACATCCCGATAATCATGGCAAGCCTATCCATCAACAAGAGAAAGAGACTGCAGTAGAAGATTCTAAGAGGCCAAATGTCCATGTCCACAGGAAGCATCACCACCACCACAAGGCAGAGGGTTGTGAGACTCCCCTTGATAGTGGTGCACAGCGAGGTGTACCTGAGAGGCCAGCTGTCCCAAACAGCGAGGCAGAGAGCACAGTTCTAGAAAATAAGCTCTGAAAGAAGGTTAAGAGCTGACGAAAGCAGTACCTCTGAGATTGGGAGGAGAACACAGGGAAGGTTGAAAACAGCTGATGCTGACACTGCAGACATGTAGCTTTTGAGGCTGCGCAACATGGAGTCACTTGACAATGTAAGGAGGCTCTCCCAGCTTCCTGCAAGTGACAGGAGCTGCTGTCAGACAACCCGTCAGAATCCTGACAGTGACGTCTGCCACCAGCTGCATGACAAAAAGGAAGTGTGGGCCAACCTGACAGTAAGCGCCCCTCAGTAACAGAGCACCGTGTTGCCTGACAATGATCAAAAGAGACAGGAAACTGAGAATGACAGGAACTACGCAAGGTTCACTTGCATAGTAAGGAGGTTCACCCAGCTTCCTGACGGTGACAAGAGCTGCTGGCAGACAATCTGTCAAAATCCTGACAGTGACGTTTGCCATCAGCTGCATGACGAAGTGCTGGCCAACCTGACACCAAGCCCCACTCAGTAACAGAGCACAGGGTTGCCTGAGAATGATCAAAGGAGACAGGAAACTGACAGTGACAGGAACTGTGAAAGGTTCATGAGTAAGCTACTAAAGTAGTCATCACAATGTCCCAGCTGTGCATCTCCAACCAGAAGACCCTGAGATTTCAACACCAACAGAAATGTAGGATGCTAGAGCAGAAGTGTGCAATCTTTAGAGCTCCAGATCTATAGGAACCTCAGATTTAGCAAGCTCTTTGGTGCTAGATCTTGGGGTACCTTAGGGTTCCCCAGAGCTGATCTAGCAGGGATGCATATTGTAGCTCATGACTGTTGGTTTACTGTTTCCAAAGATCAGAATAGTTGAACTGCTTTCTACTTTTAGAGTTGGACAATGGACTGTAATGAAGTTTGTTGCTTTGCTCTTTATCTTTAAGCAGGTCAAATTTCAGGAAATAACATCTACGCCATATAACATCCTAGAACTTTTGAATGCAGCTCAAGTATTAAGCCTCTTTTGTTTGCCTCCTTAAATTATGGTTGCATCCATGACGGCTGAAGCATAAACTACAAAATAGGGGCTTCCGTCTGATGCCCGCAACCATGACAGGATGTAGAGCTAGAGAAGAAGTCAAACTTTTTGAAGCAAAGTTTTTGTTTTGTTTTTTCTATAAGAAACTTTTTAGATGTGTAACTCCAGAACTCTTTACCTCGTGCTTTCTCTTAAACCTTAAATCATTAAGACACATCCACTTACTTTTCTGAATCTATTAACTTGTGCAATAGCAGGATCCTAAAGTTGTTTGTGTTAGTTTGATACTTTCTCATTGTAAAAGACCAGTTTTGTACAAGCATCTTGCAGGTACATTTTTGCACCCAAATAGTGAGTGAGTATGATGACCTCACCATGTGTCTAGTGACCCAAACTCACAGTATCGTAAATCCTGTAATGCCATAAATTAAACCTGTGGTCGGCATTGGCCATAATTTGGGTGCAAAAATGTACCTGTAATGTGCTGAGTGAAATTGGCTTAAGCCTTACGTTTTGAGATATTAGAAGTATTTTGTTGAGTAACCAGCTTTGATAGCATGTTGTAAATCAATGATGGTTTATAGGGAAATTAACTCCTAGTGAACCGGACAAAACTTTTATAATACTATGAAGCAGGAATGTTTTATGTTTTCAGAAGATGTCTAATGTCTCAAAACACATGCAATAAAAGTTTATGTACTTTGCTGTCCTTGTTCTGTGTTTATATGTACAGTAAGTGCAAGTCAAGAAGTCACCAGAGAAGATACATTTACATAAAGTTACATAGTTAGTACGGTTGAAAAAAGACATGTGTTCATCGAGTTCAACCAAGGGTGGGGAAAATGTGGGTGAAGGTAGGGAGACAAGGACATTATACCCAGCCTCACCACTGGTTAATGCCCTGGAAACCACAAGGCAAGAACCAATCTGCTCCAGTGGAGACCATATCTCTGACCCCAGAGCCTCCACCAACCAGGATCCAGAATTTTACATAGCTACATTCATATTCTTTAGTGTCAGGTAGTTATCTAAGCCTTTCTTGAAACTCTCTACAGTTCCTGCTGTGACCAGCTCCTCAGGCAGGCTATTTCACAGATTCACAGTTCTTACAGTGAAGAACGCCCTTCTCCTCTGGAGATTGAATTCTTTTTTCTCTTGTTGAAGGGAATGTCCCCTTGTCTTTTGAGGGGGCTTCACTTGAAATAATTTTTCCCCATACTTTTTGTAGGGACCATTTATATATTTATATAAATTAATCATGTCCCCCGGAAGCCGTCTTTTCTCAAGACTAAATAAGTTCAATTCTGCTAACCTCTCCTCATAATTAAGATTTGAACAACAGATATAAGGAACATGGAAGTTATCTAGTACTTCATCAGACAGGTTATAAAAGTGTCATAGGTGAATGCCTGACCTATGGGATCCCTACTGCAAACAGTGAAAAAGGGGCCTAAGAGTATGTTCACGTTGTGTATTTTTGTGCTGAAAGTGTCAGCACTGAAACAGCGTTTTTTTCCTTTTTGGAAATTCGGTGCAAGCGCAGAATTTCTACAAGGAAGTGGCGCTGAATGTCCGAGGAAGTCTTTCTCCCTCCTATACTATAAAATGGAAGATGCATAAAACACTTCAAAGAATTGACATTTCAGTTCTTTGGCAGTGCTTACTTTGCTCGCTTAAAATTTTACATTAGAATCAGTGTGAGGCATTTCACAGTAGTTTTTGTTGCTTTGTTGGGGAGGATAATGTTTAATCCACCCCCAAAAAGTGTCAAAAAAACGCTGTGTGAATGAACCCTAAAGCTCTTGTTGTTTACAACTCCTCCTTTGAGCAGATTCCTAAAATAAATGTCCAAAGGAAGTGGAAGATAAAAACACAACAAAAACCTAATTTTGCATAGAGCTGTAATAGGGACTTTACATAAATACATGAGGTTTCTACAGCTCTGTATGCTTTTGAATTTATATGAAGGTGGCATGCTCAATCGATCTCAATATCTATTCTCCCACAAAAGCATTGCTTCAGAGGAAATGCGTATCTATGTACATATAGCACCTGTAGGGCAGAACCCTTTTTCTGCCACAGGCCATTCGCAGGTCATACTTGGCGCCGACACCAGAGTTCTAAATAGATATAGAAGAGTATAGAAAACAACAGATTTTTGGCACATCACATAGAGCTTAGTGCGCCAAGTTTGGCACATTACACTCTATGCTCATACAAAGTTTGGCGCATTAAGCTCTATGTAATGCGCCAAAAATCTGTCTTATTCAACACTCTTCTATATATATTTAGAACTCGGGGGTCGGCGCCAAGTAAAAAAAATGTACGCATTCGAATTCATACATGTCGCCCATATTGTTAAAGCGGCACGTACATCAGCAGCAGATGTTGTCCAAGGCGTTTTCCTACTACAGTGAGTAAAAGGCAAGGACAAGAGTGGTAACCAAAGCATAGGATGTCTCCCTCCCCAGATTTACAGAATGACCCTGAGTCTCCATTCCCCCTCTGCTGTGAAGACCATGCTTTCCCTCATGTGCTGTATGGTAATATATCAGGGTGAACTAGAGTTGGTCCTGAATCCCCCACCCTCCCCCAGGTTATATACAATGCTCCCATCCAGTTCAGCCTATTGTGCTAAAGTGTTGATCCAGAGAAAGGCAAAAACTCCCATGCGGTAGAAGCCTATTGTCTTCATTTTAGGGAAAAAATTCCTTCCTGACTCCAATCTGGCAATCAGAATAAATCCCTGGATCAATGGAATAGGGGCCTATCTATCTCCAGAATCCTAGTCACTATAACCTGTTATATTATTGCACACTAGAAATGAGTTTACTATGACAAGTTCCTCTGGCAAAGAGTTCCACAGTCTCACTGCTCTTACAGTAAAGAATCCCTTTCTATGTTTATGTAGAAATGTTCTTTCCTCTTGGTGTATAGGATGCCCCCTTGTTCTGGATACAGTCCTGGGTATAAATACATCTTGATAGAGATCTCTATATTGACCTTTAATATTGTGAGGATTAGAGGTCACAGAGGCAGGCACAAGCGGGTTGGTTGCAACAAAAAAATTTCATTTTTGTATAGCACAAATGAACAGCCAAAACAAACAAAGTCTTATGCAGCAGGCTTACTTCAGCCATTTGACATGCAGCAAAAACAAAGCTTAAGTCCAGCATCAAAAAGGAAACAAAAACCTATACTCCACCGTGCAGTTGGTGGTCTCTGTGCAGCAGACCCACTGGTCTGGTTCTGGGGGTCAGTAGCAGGCTCCTTCCTGCTCCGCACCCGATGGAGAAAATGGCTTTCCAACACTGTTTCGCATCAGGTTAACTCTCCCACCTGGTCTCCTCCTGCATCTGCTTTAAAGGCCTAGAGACACCGGTAAAGCCTGGACTGGGAGGGGTGAACTGTCTCCCACCCACGCTACAGCTGTTCACAAAAAAGACAGCCCAATTACAGCTGCATAGCAGCTATACTACAATACTAAATCCTAAGCAACCTATGGTTACTTAACTAGACTGGTGTCTTTTCTCCAACCAAGGTCCGGTTCCTTGGTGGCCCCACTAGTGCAGTTCTGCTGCCCTTCAGACGTTTGGAATGGCCGGGAAGTACCACTGGATCGGCTTCTCTGACATCCCTGGAACTTCCCTACTATTTGCAGCATCCTATCCGGCACATATGTTCCATACACTATTTTTCCTACTGGTCGCTTACAATATATTTATACACATTTATTATTTCCCCCGAAGCCGTCTTTTCTCTAAAATAAATAACACTAATCTTGCTATTCTTTCTGGGAATTGCAGTCCACCCAGCCCTTTTATTATTTTTGTTTCCCGCCTTTGAACCTGTTCAAGCTCTACAATGTCTCTCCTGTGCACGGGTGCCCAAAACATAATGCATAATGAGAAAATAATGTTCTCATCATGTGCAACTCTGCACGTTTTAATAAACCCAATAATCCCGTTTGCCTTGGCAGTTGCCACCTACACTGGCTGCTAAAATTAAGTTTAATGTCCATCAGGATTCCCAAGTCATTTTCCATGTCTCTTTTTCCCAGCGTTTTTCCATTTAACAAGTAATCATGGAATGGGGTTTTCCTTCCCATGTGCATAACCTTGCATTTATCTGTGTTAAACCTCATCTGCCACTTCTCAACCCAGGCTTCCAACTTATCAAGATCCCTTTGCAATAAAACATTATCCTCTTTGGTGCTAAGTATCATCTGCAAAGATTGATATTCTACTGTGCAATCCATGTGTAAGATCATTAATGAATATGCTAAAAAGAATAGGGCACAATACTGACCCAGGTGGTACACCACTAGTAACAGGGATCCAGTCTGAGTATATACCATTAATCACCACCCTTTGTTTTCTATCACTCAGACAGTTACTTATCCAATTACAAAAAATTTCCCCCAGTCCAAGCATTCTCATTTTACTTACCAACCTTTTATGTGGCACAGTATGAAATGCTAGATCTAGATATATGACATCCAATGCCTCACCCCGATCCAGTCTAGAACTAATCTCCTCATAGAAACCAATGAGATTAGTTTGACAGGACCGATCCTTCATAAACCCATGCTGGAACGGCGTTATACATTTATTTTCAGTGAGATAATCCAGTATAGCATCTCTTAGAAAACCTTGAAGCATTTTACCTACAACAGAGCCTATAGTTTCCAGGCTCACTTTTTTACCCCTTTTTGAATATTGGCACCACATTTGCTATGCATCAATCTTTTGGAGCATACCCCGATTTTATACAGTCCATAAATATTAAGAATAGGGGCCTATCTATCACATTACTTAATTCCTTTAGGACACAGAGGTGTATACCATCAGGACCTGGTGATTTGTCTATTTTTAAGGTGGAGCTGCACTTCTTCCTGGGTCAGACAGGAAACATTTAAGGGGGAGTTCACCTTATCCTCCGCTCATCAACAGGAAAGTCATTTTCCTCAGTAAATACAGTGGAACAATTCGTATAATAGATTTACTTTCTCCTCATCACCCCCTACAATACCTACCTCACTACTTTTCAAAGGGCCAACATTTTCGATTTTAACCTTTTTACTACGTATAAAGTTGCAAATAATTAGTTAGTTGGTTAGTTTGGAAATCTGCCTTTCTGTCTCCAGCTTTGCTGTCTTTATCATTATTTTACATATTTATTTTTTTTACTTGTAGCTTTTTAGTGCCTCTTCACTGCCCTCCTGTTTTAGTAGCTGTTATTCATTGCCTCCTTTACATTTGAGCTACATTGTTTTTTTTCCTGTTTCTAATCACTTTATTTCCATAAGGTCTGTACCTTTCACAGTGGATGCTTAAGATGTTTTTAAAGATCTCCCATTCATTAGCTGTTCTTTTATTTTTAAGCACCTTGTTCCAGTCAATGCAGTTTAGGGCCTCTCTAAGCAGATTAACCCCTTAATGCCGAAGCCTATTTTTTTTTTTTTTTGTCACATTCACTTTTCCCTCCCCACCTTCCCAGAGCCATAACTTTTTAATTTTTTTTTATATATAGACATATGAGGGCTTTTATTTTGTGGGATAAGATGTACTTTCATAGTCTATAGACTATGCTGGGAAACCGCAAAAAATTCTAAGTGGGACCAAATGTGAAAAAAACGTACTTGCGCCATGTTTGCAGGAGTTCTGTTTTTGCGTTATTCAATCTTTGGTAAAAATGATGTGTTATCTGTATTCTACAGATTGACACGCATTCGGCAATACCAAACATGTATGGTTTCCATTATGTTTGGGTACCGTAAAAAAATTCCAAACACCCACCATGGCGCCATTTTCTGTGTCCAATAACACCCACGGACTTGAGTGCATTTGTTGTGGCTGAAGTGTACTTTTTATTGCTATCAGTTAGGAATACCTGCGACTTTTTTTAATTAAATTTATTCCAATTTTTAGTTGAAGTGAAATGACCAAAAAAAAGCAATTTTGACGTCTGGAATTTTTTTTCGTCTACGGTGTTCAGTGTATGGGATATATGATTTTATATTTTAATCGGATTTTAACTTATAATATATTTTTTTACACTTTAAAACTTTTTTTTAATTTACCTTTGAGTCCCCCTAAGGTACTACACCACTAGGAGGCATGATAATTTTTACAGCCTAATGCATTGTAATGCAATGCATTAGAGTGTACAATGATGGCGGTTTGACCACTGCCTGCCTCGGGCCGGTGGTAGCAAAATCCAAAAGATAGCGGCGATGGAAGCCGCCATGTTAAGCTATTGGGACCCTGTGATTTCTAAGGGTGTAAACAGTGTGGTAATTTTAAATTAGCAGCTAAAACCCATGTAGCGGAATTGTGCTGCGATCCCTCTACAAAGCCCCTTACCGGCATTAGGACGTACCCATATGTCCAATGTTGGTAAGGGGTTAAAGTTAGCCTTTCTGAAATTCAGTGTTTTTGTGGCACCTTGACAAAATACTCTATTGAAGGATAAATGGAAATGTATTATATTGTGGTTACTATTTCCTAGGTGCCCCCCAACCTGAACCTTTAGTTGGCTCCTCCACCTGCTGGGAAAGGTAATTGTCTTTAGTTATTGACAAAAACATGTTTCCTTTATGAGAGTTTTCAGTTTCCCAATTTACATCTGGATAGTTGAAGTCGCCCAGAATAACAACCTCATTATGATTAGCTGCCTCATCTATTTGTTTGAGGAGTACATCTTCCATGGATTCTGTTATAGTTGGGTGCCTATAACAGACCCTTAATAGAATTTTATTATTGTTAGTACCCCCATGTATATCTGCCCATAATGATTGCACATGCTCATTTCCTGTATTTATCTTCCCACAGTGATGGTTCAGACAGGATTTTACATAAAAACATACTCCTCCCCCTTCTGTGTTTTTTTTACAATCTCTTCTAAATAAACTGTAACCCTGTAACTTAACCACCCAGTCGTAGCTCTCATCCAGCCATGTCTCAGTTATCCCCACTAAGTCATATTTTTTACCGCAATAATTAACTGTAGTTAATTTATTTTGTTGGTGAGACTCCTGGCATTGGGCAGCATGTAATTTAGAGATTTTTTTTTTGTTTTTTTTATTCTTTAAGCCCTATCCTTATTAACTATTACTACCTCTCCTCACTCTGCTTGCCCCCCCCCCCCCCATTGAGGTGCAGCCCATCTCTAGTATAGAGTCTGTAGCCAAGACAAAAGTCAGCCCAGTTCTCCAAAAAACCAAATCCCCCTTTTCCTACACCAATTTTTGAGCCCCACTGCCTCTCTGGTGTGGCCCGTGCTACAAGTAGTATTTCTGAAAAAACTACCTTGAAGGACCTTGCCTTGAGCTTTTGGCCTAAATTCCTGAAATCATTTTTAAGGACACTCTGTCTACCTCTAACTTTCACAAGGCATTATGGGAAAGGGGCTGAGAAGCCCACAGTGCCCTCTGATACTGGCTGGCTGTGTGGGAGGCATCGGGTAGCTCAGGAAGTGAAGATCTCTCCTTAGGGAGAGCACCGAACGAACGGCTTGTAGAGTTTTTGTTTTGCCTTTCGCCCTCTCTTAGCATCTGCATACCACAAGGCATTATGGGAAAGGGGCTGAGAAGCCCACAGTGCCCTCTGTTGGTTGTAACAAATCCTCAATTTGCTTTTGACCCACCGAGTCTTGAGAAAGCAAAAAGGATTTTAAGCCAAGCCAGTATCTCTCATCTACAGACAACGCTGTTTCGGGATTTTTGTCCCTCTTCAGAGCAGAGTAGAGACGATACTGGCTGGATGTGTGGTAGGCATCGGGTAGCTCAGGAAGTGAAGATCTCTCCTTAAGGAGAGCACCGAACGAACGGCTTGTAGAGTTTTTTGTTTTGCTTTTTCGCCCTCTACTTAGCATTTGCATATCACAAGGCATTATGGGAAAGGGGCTGAGAAGCCCACAGTGCCCTCTGTTGGTTGTAACAAATCCTCAATTTGCTTTCTAAGGAGAGATCTTCACTTCCTGAGCTACCTCTAACTTTGTCATTGATGCCAATGTGGACCACGACAGCTGGATTCTCACCAGCCCCACCCAGCAATCTGTCAACCCGATCTGCGATATGTTGAACTCAGGTCCCAGGTAAACAACATACTGTTCAACGATACTGGTCTTTGTGACAGATTGTCCTGTCTGTTCCCCTAATAACAGAGTCCCTAACTATGAGCACCTGTTTTACTGGAGCAGACACGGGTAGTGCCTTGTTGCAGCAGCGCTATTTCTGAACTGACATCCCCCTAATCTGCCAATCTTATAAATTTATTGGAGTGTGCCAGATCAGGACTAGCCTTCCTAACAATTTTCCCTCTACCCTTCTTTGTGACAGTTACACAGCTAGCTGCCTCATCTCCCTGTACCTCCTTGCTACCATCCTCACCAGCATCTACCCCTGAGACCACTTGCTCAGTGAGCAGCAAACTCGCTTTCAAGTTGCCAATGGATCTCAGTGTTGCCACTTGCTCATTTAGGCCTTCTAAATGTGCAGTGTGCACACATCCCACACAGCAGAATGCACCTTCAAACAGTTGTTCAAGGATTGCATATGTTGCACAGGACCTTTCCTTCCCCGTTTAAACATGCCGCCATCAACCCCATCCTTAAGAAACCATCTCTTGGCCCCTTCTGTCTGTCTAACTATCGCCCCATCTCACTGCTTCCATTTGCCTCTAAACTCCATGAACAGCATGTCTATCATCAACTGTCCTTTCATCTCTCCACCAACTCTCTCCTTGACCGCTTCGTTCGGGCTTCCGACCCCACCACTCTACAGAAACTGCCTTAACCAAAGTCACCAATGACCCAGTAACTGCCAAAGCCTCACGTCACTACTCTGTGCTTCTCCTCCTAGACCTGTCCTCTGCCTTTGACACTGTCGACCATTCCCTCCTGCTACACATCCTCTCCTCCCTCAGTATCATGGACTTGGCCCTTCCCTGGATCTCCTTGTACCTCACCGATAGAACATTCAGCATCTCTCATTCACGCACCAACTCCTCCTCCCACCCGCTTTCCGTTAGTGTCCCCCAGGGATCTGTCCTGGGCCCACTACTCTTTTCTATCTACAGTCTGGGTCTGTGTCAACTAATAGCATCACATGGCTTTCAATACCCCTTGTATGCTGACGATACCCAACTCTACATCTCTGGCCCAGATGTTACCTCTCTGCTCTCATGGATACCAGACTGTCTCTCATCCATATCCTCCTTCTCCTCTCGTCACCTGAAACTAAACATGGAGAAAACTGAATGCATAATCTTCCTCCTATGCCACTCTATCCCTACATCTGATCTCTCTATCACAGTCAATGTTTACACTCTCTCACCGGCTTAGCAAGTCCACTACCTTGGGATAACCTTTGACTCCAATCTGTCCTTCAAACTGCACATCCAAACCTTCACCTCTGCCTGCCATCTCTACCTGAAAAATATCTCCCGTATCCGCTCATTCCTTAACCTTGAAAGCACAAAAATGCTTGTCCATGCCCTCGTCATCTCACACCTAGACTATTGCAACATCCTTTTCTGTGGCCTCCCATCTAGCACTTCCCTCCATTCCATCCTTAACTCTCCCGACTGTCTGATTCACCTCTCTCCTCGCTACTCCTCTGCCTCTCCCCTCTGCCAATCCCTTCACTGGCTTCCCATTGCCCAGCGAATCCAGTTCAATCTCCGCTCCTCACAGGACCTTCTTCTCTGCTCTTCTCTTATCAGCTCTTCACATAACCGTCTTCAAGACTTCTTCCGTGCTTCCCCCAGACTCTGAAACTGCCTCAACACCTCAGACGCTCTCCCACTCTCACTGGCCTCAAAAGCAACCTGAAAACCCATCTCTTCAGGATTGCCGTTAACCAACAATAACTCCGTTGCTACTACTCCACCACACAAACATGTCTGCCCCTCGCCTTCTGTCTCTTCCCACCTTCCTTGTAGACTGTAAGCCCTCACGGGCAGGGGCCTCTCTCCTTCTGTACTAGTTGTTAGCTATTAATTTGTCACCTTTGTTCTTGTTTGACCTGTGTTATGTATGCAACCTGATTGTACAGTGCCCTGGAACCAAGGGCGCTCTAAAATAAATAATAATAATAACAATAATAATAATAATAATAATAATGTGCACTGAATAGTATTGTCAACAATGGAACTCATGGGAATATTGCAAAAAAGAGAGACACACAGATATAAATGTAGAAAAAAAAAAAATCAGTAAAATACTGTCCCTTCTAAACACCCCAAATCTAAAGTCCAACAAACTTAAGTCCCACACTTAAGCGGAAATACACACTTTAGACACAAAAAACACTCGCACACTCGGACACTTGCTTTTTCACTTAGCTTTAAACCTTATTTCCAACGCTGCCTGCAAATGCTGCTGCAAACCCCTCCTTCAGGAAAACAAAGGCTTAGACACAGTAAACAGGGATGGACAAGGCCAGGGCGCAAAAGGACTGTCCTGCATTTTCCCCAGTGGACGCAGCCATCACTTAATAGAGACAGAGGTGTCTGCACTGGAAGCAGATTTGAAGCTCCAGCATGCACTTTCAGACCACTCTGTTCAGCTACTGCTCCAGTGGCCCTTTGAGGGCAACCATAAAGCTGATGTGACCCTCTGTGAAAATGAGTTTGACACCCTTGCACTAAGGGACCCCTTTACTAATTGGTATTTTTTTACATTTAAAGTTGCTCTGGGGATGAAGGATTGCCAGTCCACCACATTAAGTCAGAACCATTTTTTATTTAAAGAGATACGGACATTTTTCTACTCACATTTATACAACTTATATAGCTTAACTTCCTGTTGTCACTGTTGCAAAAAAAGCTGTATAGAAAGAAAAACTATTCCCAGACTCTGATTATCACTAACTTCTGGTTATATAGCCATTGTTAACGTTTAGGTGCAAATTCTCGTTAGATTATTTAGTCTGAGCGACAAATTGAAAATCCTATAAATTTGTTTTTATACGAATCAGTAATATCCATCTACTCTACAGTTTTTAGAAACGTCTCCTCTTCAGGCGGGAGTCAGTTCCGCTGCTGAGCCTTCTTTCTAAATCTTTTATTGTGTTGCGGAGACTTTCTATTTCCTTGTTCTTTTCTTCTTGCATATGCTGTAATTTCTGTAAGAAGAGAAACAGATGTAATTTTTTTTAATTAGGACAAATGATAAATAATCATAATATTTTACACACAGCTGTTTCATCTGCTAGAACATTTATTAGGTTTGATAGTTATAGTTGTTTATTATTGCAATGGCCTACTACAGCACCAGGAGCTTGTAGATATGGATTGCCTGGTGCGGTAGGCTCCACCCGTGTAATAGTCATGTATTGATTGAATATGTTTCTCTGCTATTACAAAATAATGCAGAACAAAGCACTGAGATTCTCACAAGATCTAGCACCATATGCAGTCTTTCCCTTGTCGTCCCCTGTTGCGTTCCTATTATAGGACCACTCTGGGTTTGTTTTTTTGTTTTTTTACTTTACTTCATTTGAAATCGCTGCTGGGTGCACAGTAATAGCAGTATTTTGCTTACCTGCAGCTGAATACAGGATTTCTCACTGCTGCCACTGTGTCATGTGACCTGCAATTTAAGTTGCAGAAACGCACAGTATGGTTGTGTGACCCTGGAGTGAATCTCTCTATGTATTTCTATAGGTGGTTCAAAGTCAGTCTTATGTGAATGCATAGAAATACTTCCTGTCAGCGTCAGAAGCAGTGTCTATCAGCCAATCAGAATGCAGGTCACATGACCTAACAGAAACTGTTGCATCAGTCAGAAGTCCTGTATTCAGCTGCAGGTAAGCAAAATTGCGGGCACTATTGTGTAAGCAATTTGAAATAAACTAATGTTGGAAACCTGGAGCGCTCCTTTAAAGTCCCCATGCACATAAGAGAAAAGTTGTACAAATGTCCCAATTCTGGTTGGGCCACCAAACTATCTCCAGCTTATTGCACTCTCTACATTGAAAATACATGCAAATTGAGCATGCATGTCTATAAGGAGAATGGAAGAAATAGCTGCTGGTTTAATAAGCATCTGTCTTACAGCTTTTGAAGGTTTTTGGGCATCTTTAGTTTCAAAGCACTGCAAGTAATCAGCACATATAGTATCTCACAAACGTGAGTACACCCCTCTTTTGTATAATATTGTATTATATCTTTTCATGGGACAACACTGAAGATATTCGGTCTGATTTATCAAAACTGTCTAACAGTAAGACTGTCTTAGTTGCCCATGGCAACCAATCAAAGCTCAGCTTTTATTTTTGAAACAACTGTGGAGAAATGAAAGCTAAGCCCTGATTGGTTGCTATGGGCAACTAAGACAGTCTTACTGTTAGACAGTTTTGATAAATCAGGCCCAATGCATTTTGATACAATGTAAAGTAGTCAGTGTACAGCTTGTATAACAGTGTAAATTTGGTGCGTTCTCAAAATAACTCAACACACAGCCATCAATGTCCAATGGCAACAAAAGTGAGTACACCCTAAATGGAAAATGGAAAAATTGTGCCTTAGTGTCATAATTGGGTGTGGCCCCCATTATTTTCCAGCACTGCCTTATCTCTATTGGGCATGGAGTTCATTAGAACTTCACAGGTTGCAGCAGCTGGAATCCTCTTCCGCTCCTCCATGACGACATCACGGAGCTGGTGGATGTTAGAGACTTTCCCCTCTTTCACTTTCCATTTGAGGATGGCCCACAGATGCTCAATAGGGATTAGGTCTGGAGACATGCTTGGCCAGTCCTGCACCGTTACCCTCCTTTTCTTTAGCAAGTCAATGGTCATCTTGGAGGTGTGTTTGGGGTCGTTATCATGTTGGATACTGCCCTGTGGCCCCAAAGGGATGGTATCATGCCCTTCTTTAGTATGTAATATTCATGAAATATACTGTAGGTGCCTACAGCCGGCAGCCCCAAACCATGATTCTCTCACACCCCTGGTTGACTGTAGGCGAGACACACTTGTCACACTTGTGCTCCTCACCTGATTGCCACCACACACGGTTGACACCATCTGAACCAAATACGTTTATTTTGGTCCCATCAGAACACAGGAAATGGTTTCAGTAATCCATGTCCTTAGTCTGCTTGTCTTCAGCAAACTGTTTGTGGGCTTTCTTGTGCATCATCTTTAGAAGAGGACAACAGCCATGCAGACCAATTTGATGCAGTGTGCAGCGTATGGTCTGAGCACTAACAAGCTGAACCTTCAACCCTTTAACCTCTGCAACAATGCTGGCAGCACTGAAATGTCTAAATTAAAAAGAAAATCTCTGGATATGACGCCGAGCATGTGCATTAAACTTTTTTGATCAACTATGGCGGGGCTTGTTCTGAGTGGAAACTGTCTTGTTAAACATCTTGGCCAACATACTTCAGCTCAGTTTCAAGGTGTTGGCAATTTTCTTAAAGCCTAGGCCATATTTATGTAGAGCAACAGATCCTCAAAGCGATCATTACGATGAGGTACCATGTTTAACTTACAATGACCAATATGAGAGAGTGTGAGAGCGATAACACCAAATTTAACACTGCTCCCCAGTCACACCTGAAACCTTGTAACACTAACGAGTCACATGACTTTGTGGAGGAAAAATGGGATACTGGGCAGAACTCTAATAAATGATCCATTTATTCACCCATGCAATAAAATGACCATTTATTAGAGTATTCCCTGGATTCCGACTTTTATGTACTTATATAGGCCTTTGGGAAAAAGTCATTTGAGGTGAGCACCTTAAACTTATATTCTAGTTTTCTGTAAGCTCAGACCTTCTTTGGCATGTATACATTGAGCATATAGAGGAATTCAACAAAGCCCACATAGATTGTAAGCTCTTGGGAGCAAAGCCCTCACATCTCTGGTTTGGCTATATAAATAAGGATTAGCATAAAATTATGATATTTCTACTGTAATAAGGTGAATGTCCAAAAATATCAGTATCATTTTTGTCAGCACAAAACTGGAAGCAAAGCAACACTTTAGTAGAAGTGTCCATGAGTATCTAGCAATAATTAACCAGGCCAGTGCCATGAGTACACATTGTGCTGACTTTATTTGGCAAGTCATTTAACAAGTTAGAGACTAAACCAAACACTGATTTGAGGACATTGGCATCTGACACTTTGCTTTTCTAAATAATTGATTTGACTTCAAGAACATTTTTAATAAAATCAAACATTCCCCAAAAATATGCATTGTCCTTTCCAGAAGGAATTTTCTTAAATCAGTTTACTGGGAAACTCCCAAAGCACTCCAAGGTCCCTAAATGGAAAATTTACCTGGATATGCCGTGATGTATGTGACCTCTCCTGTCTGGCAGATACAGCACACATGAGTTGTCAGATGTCTAATTGAGCTTTGTTCACACCACCTTTGGTGTATGTCCAGCCCATTATAGGCTGAAAATACATCTAATATATAGGCTAGAAGATTTTACTGCTATAAACTTGGTATGGACACATCAAGCATGTCATTAACCTAACCTTACTGGGGAAAGAGAGGGCATCTTGGTCTACTGAGAAATAAGGAGGCAGTCTGTGGCTACTGAGAAAGAAGGAGGAGGCATCCTGTGACTACTTTAGAAGTAGGATGAGGCATGACCCTGAGCAAGGCTGAGTGCTTGCTTCACTTAACCTCATGAACCCACCCACCCACTCCCCTCACTTCCTCCCTACCTTCCCCTGTGCTCGTAGCTAACCCAAAATAAAACACAGACAACCGACTGGATTGAATTGGCCACAGCAGCTGCTATATTAAAAAAAAACACACCATAAATACTCTCAATATTATGTAAACTGTATAATATATATATATATATATATATATATAGATAGATAGATAGATAGATAGATAGATAGATAGATAGATAACATAACCCGATAAACTTTAATATCTAAAATTGTAAACAGGTACCAAAGGACAACATTCACTGGAACAGATGGGGCAGAGGTTCCTGGAGTTAATGGATCTGGCAACCAAATCCCCCAAGGGAAAACACCATTACCCCCAGCCGTACTCCACTGGCTCGGAGGCACCAAAAGTCACCCTTTTGTGAGGAGAATCCACTCCAAAAATGACTTCATCCCCAATTCCGTATCAGTCAGATATCACAGCTGCCCCCAGCCCAGGAAAACTCAATTTACACATTAATTAAGCCCATTGTAAATGCCTTTCGGTAGGATGTTCGCACAGCAGGACATCTGGATACCTCAAAAGAACTCTCCTTTCCCTTAATTAGCACTGAACAAATGCTGCCTCAAACCCCCCAAGCTTCAAAGGCTTCAATCAATCCAACCCAGTCGGGTCGTCTCCGATATTTCATATCGATTTATAGGTGACCAGCTCATAACTGGTGCATGGCGAGTTCATATCTCAAAATATGGAACTCCCCCGCACGCACAGCCCCATTTCCAGGTTTCCAGGGCGCATGGGGACTGAGATATCCAGAACCGGACCTACGGGGCCCATAAGATAGGCGTGTCTGATATCCAGGCGCCGTGTAGGCCCAGCCGGTTCTGATGGTGCCACCGGCTCGGTTCTGTGCCAAGGCCCTGCCGAGTTATAGTCCATTTTTGTGTTTGTATCAGAAACTGCATGACCTGAGTGGGAGGAGTTCTTAGACTGTCCCAGGGGTGTGTGGGGGCGTGAAAGGGGGCTGCCATGTGGGCTGCCCCCTCCCAGATATCAGCAGGCGCCCGTGTGGGCTCTGCCGTTGATCCCGGCGGGGTGGGGGGCACCTAAGAGCATTTCCAGGAGCATCCATACACAGCAGCCAGGCCACATAAGCCCTCCCATGTGAGCCCAGAACCAAGCTAACAAAAGGTAACTTGACCCATTCTAACTGCCTTTTGTCTGTAATCCATAATTGTATTTGCACCTCTCTCTTACCTGTATACTATTATCCTTTTGTATATATTTGTCTAGTGTGCCCTCCAAGGCTAAATAAATCTATAAACTTTAATCTGAGTTAGTCTGTCTTGATCATCGGCCTCACACGCCTAGTACTCGGTCTATAGTATATAGCTACCCCAGGGTTACTTCCTGACCCTGTTATAAGTCGGTAACGGACCGGTCTTATAACCAAACGAGAGAATTGGTGGCAGCATTGTTTGTCTCCCTGTGCCTGTGTGGACAGGGGTTAACAGTGGAACAGTATCTGGCTGACCTTGCGCACACCGAGAGGGCCGTGCAACGTCGAGATACACCCCAAGTCAGGCCGTCGTCCCTCCAGTGGGCCGGCGGACTAGGCTGTTTTCGTCACATATTGGTGGCAGAGCGGTGGGATCAAGACAATAGTGTTTGTGAGTGCGCGTTCCGTACTCCCAAACACTAAGGACTGCCAGCAGTGGGTTTTGCTGCTGGGGTCTTAAGATTAACTCATCTATAGACCTGTCAGAGTGCTAATACAAGGATTTTGGTGCATTCAGTCAACTATTTCTGCTCTCCAGTCATACCAGCTTGAAAGAGCCCTAATTTGAGATCCAATTGAAATAACCAAAACATTGAGGCAATCATACCCTGAATGACAGCCTCAACAGTTTTCTTCCACCACCTCCAAGAACCCCAGCCGCCACTGTGAGCCTGCCCTGACTCGTCATGCATGCGAGTCCCCCACCATACCCTGCACAAGCTCAACTCCTTTCTTAATGCCCAAAGTCCATAAATCAAGGCCTACCGCCATCAAGTGAACCCCGTCAGATTTTCAAAAATCCCCTTGACCCGCCTCCAGATCCAAGTGTCGCACAAACACTCCACCATTCCTCACCACAAAACCAGCAATGGCTCTGTTCACTTTCACTCTGGCCCAGTTTAAATGCTCAACTAACATGGCCCCCCTCCAGTGGTGCCGGAAAACTGTGTCAGACCAAACCTTTACCATATTAAGGTAAAGTGACCAAAACCGCAATAAATTATATTTGCTATCACGCACCAGTTCCCGGAATGTCAAGGATCCGAGATCATTGCCCCCCACATGTAGGACTACCATGTCCGGAGCCTTGTCCCATTCTGGGAAGCAAAGAAACTCAGGTACCACACAGATCCATCTCATGCCTCTCCTTCCAAGCCACCGTACCATAGCCACACTTCAGGGGATGCCCAATTTCCGATCATTTGACCTCACATCCGCTCTCTCGGCACCCCAATACACATAGGAATGTCCAAGTATCCATACCAGGTAAGGAGGACAAACAAAACATTAGACAACACACAGCACCTATAACACTGACTCAAAAAGGCCCTGCCTGCCACTGTTAAGAAAAAAAACAACCTATATTAATTAAGGACAAATGTACAGCCTAAACCTATCAGAATCCCACCTCCTGATTTTCCGCACCAGCTCCAGATTGAGGCCCCAACCTGCTGTCTCAGTCGCAACTCTGATCCTGAAGGAATGTTGGGCAAAATTTGCTGAGTCCAAACCTAATCTGTCCAAACCCCATCGAAAAACAACAGTAAACTGGTATCTAGAAAGGAAAGACCCTTCTTCATGGCAAAGTAAAGGCCCAACAGAGACCCACCATAACGAACGGATTTCCCTGAGACATCGCAATGGACACATCAAAGCCCCTGGCACCCAGACCAAAAGCATAGTCAACCCCCTACTCTCCTGAACCATCTTAGAATTCTGAATATAAAACACCACCCCAGCCCCTGGGACCAACACAAAATAAGCCCCAAAATCTTCTCAAAATAAGAGCTAGAAACACTCCCCAACTCCCACCCCAACCTCTCCAACAGTGCAAAAACCACCGGAGCGTCTCCTATCTCTGGCAATCCGATCTCTACAATAGCCATGCAATGGCTGGGCTATGACAAAATCCTTCGTCACATCCTGCATTTTGAACTCAAAAGCAAGACCTGAAATAAATTTGGGCACCCAAGATATCGCCCAGGCTTCATACCCAATCCACCCAAATGCCGTTCAGGTCCCACTTTTCAAGGACGATCGAATCAACGGGCCACCGGCTTGAAGGCCGCGTTCCAAAGGTGACTGGGACACTCCTGCTAAATCAATGCCGCCGTCGGAGTCAAAGTCCTGAAGCAATCCCACTGCAACCGAGAAAGAGAATCAGCTACCACATTCAAAACTCCAGGTACATGCTCAGCTACCACCCATGCGTTTAAAGTCAAACATTGAAGAACAAGATGCCTGAGCAACCGATCGATAGGAGGTGATGAAGCCGACAAGTTATTGATGGCTTGCCCCACCACTAAATTGTCGTAGTGGAACTGAACCTTCCTGTCGTGAAATCGATCTCCCAACAGTTCTACTGCCACCACTATGGGGAATAACTCCAAAATGCTAAATTCCGTACCAGCGATTCTTTCCAAGTAGCTGGCCAAGGACCAGCACAACAACTATCCCACAAATGGCCCCAAAAACCATGCTGCCTGCTGCATCCGTGAAAATGTCCACATCCTGATTCGACACCTCCTCCTTCAATATAATGGAACGACCATTATATGAACTCAAAAACCCAGCCCAGACACCCAAATCTTCCATATGATCCTGAGTTCACCAAACGTAGTGGTGTGGTGCCTTAATCCCCGCTGTTGCACTCGCTAGGCATCTGCAATAAATGTGACCAATAGGCATGATGTGACATGCAAAGTTAAGTTTCCCCAACAATTACTGCAAATCCCCGAGGGGAATTTTCTTCAAATGCACCTCACCCCGCAAAGCCTACACTTTATCCTCCGGCAATCTGCATTTCATCTTGACTGAGTCAATGCAAATCCCCAAAAAATTAATGCAGGTACTCGGACCCTCCATCTTCCCAGGCGCCAGCAGAATCCCAAAGCGACCTGCCACCCTTCCATCGTTTGCAACGGGGACGCACATATCGGGGAGTCAGCCGGCCCAATGCACAAAAAAATTCATCCAGATAATGGATGATGGAACTCAAACCCGAAACATCCCGAACAACCTATTCCAAAATACACCCACGAAAGAATAAGCAATCGGAGACAACGATCCACTCAGGGCTCAGACTCTGGGGAGACTGCGGCCGATGCCTGCGTCCGCTACTTGTTGGAGCTGCACCCAACACTGCAATGCCTCCTCTACCCTGTACCTCAGCCAAGCTGAGTTCGAACACTCTGCCGCGCAACTCACCTAAAATCGATACCGGAAGCCATTGCCGGAGAGCAGCACGCAGCACGGCCCTCACTGAATCTCACATGCTGCACTGACTGTTCTCTAGCGGAAGGAGAGTGCTAAATATAGCTTCCCCGAACTTCCGCCCTACCCCCAATCCCCAATCTCCTCTGCCAGAGTGATGCTGGCGCTCCAGTCTGCCAGGTCATGTCGCGTCTCCCCTGGGGTGGGGGTAGGTGGCGATCCAGTGTGCTCCTTTCTGTGACTACTGAGGAAGAAAGAAGGGTCATTATCTGACTACTGAGGAAGAAGAAAGAGGGAGAATTATGTGACTACTGAGGAAGAACAAAGAGGGGAAATTATGTGACTAGTGAGGAAAAAAGGGGGGGTTTTCTGTGCTACGGGGAAAGAAGAAAGGGGGGACTTCGGTGACAATGGGGAAGAAGAAAAGGGAAACATTACGTGAACTGAGGAAAAGGGAGGGGTTACATCATGTACTGTGAGGAAGAAAAAAGGGGGAGAATTCTGTGCTATGGGAAAAGAAAGAGGGACTTCTTGACTCTGAGGAAGAAGAAAGAGGGAACAATACGTGACTACTGAGGAAGAAGGAGGGTTACATCATTTGAATACTGAGGAAGAGTGAGGGGGCATCATGTGACTACTGAGGAAGAAGGAGAGGGCAATCTGTGGCTACTGAGGAATAAAGAGGGAGAATTATGTGACTACTGAGGAAGAAGAAAGAGGGGGCATTATGTGACTACTAAGGAAAAAGAAGGAGGGGGCATTATGTGACTACTGAGGAATAAGGTGGGGGCATAAAGTGACTACTGAGGAAGAAGAAAGAGGGGGCATTATGTGACTACTGAGGAAGAAGAAGGAGGGGGCATTCTGTGGTAAAGTGCAGGGAGCGGTGCGAGTGGTAGACATAAATGATGGGTGTAGTGGTGGTTTGTGGACTGTGCTTGAAGGAGGGGACATTCTGTGACTACTGTGGAAGAGGGAGGGGGCATCATGTGACAACTGAGGAAAGAAGGGGAGGGCAACATTGACTAGAGAAGACGAAGAGGCGCTGTGGCTATGAGAAATAAAGGGGGAAAAAAATTTATGTGACACTAGGAAAAGAAAAGGGGGTTTTTGTGTATAAAAAAAGAAGGGGGGGGGCATTAGGATACGAGGAATAAAGGGGGGGCACATTTTACACTGAGAAAAAGAAAGAGGGGGATTAGTGACTACTGGGAAAAAGAAGGGGGGGCTTTCTTTTTGTAAAGTGCGGGAGGGGTTGCGGGTGGTAGACAAAAAATGATGGGTGTATGGGGTTTGGGTGGACTGTGTTTTAAGGAGGACATTCTGGGGACTTCTGAGAAGAAAAAAAGGGGGGCATTTTTGGACAAATGAGGAAAAAAGGGTGTTCTGTACTAATGGGGAAAGAGGGAGGGGGCATTTCTGTACTAATGAGAAAGGGGGGAGGGGGGCATTCTGGATACTGGGGGAAGGGGCAGGAGGCATTCTGTACTACGGGAGGAAGGGGGAAAAGGGGGGCATTCGTGCTACTGAGGAAGAGGGAGGGGGCATTCTGTGACTACTGAGGAAGAGGGAGAGGGCATCATGTGACTACTGAGGAAGAAGGAGAGGGCATCATGTGACTACTGAGGAAGACAGAAGAGGCAGTCTGTGGCTACTGAGGAAGAAGGAGGGGGCATCATGTGACTACTGAGGAAGAAGAAAGAGGGGGCATTATGTGACTACTGAGGAAGAAGAAAGAGGGGGCATTATGTGACTACTGAGGAAAAAGAAGGAGGGGGCATTCTGTTGTAAAGTGCAGGGAGTGGTGCGGGTGGTAGACATAAATGATCGGTGTAGTGGTGGTGTGTGGACTGTGCTTGAAGGAGAGGACATTCTGTGACTTCTAGAGAAGAAAGAAAGGGGCATTCTATGACTACTGAGGAAAACAGAGGGGGCATTCTGTGACTACTGAGGAAGAGGCAGGAGGCATTCTGTGACTACTGAGGAAGAGGGAGGGGGCATTCTGTGACTACTGAGGAAGAGGGAGGGGCATTCTGTGACTAATGAGGAAGAGGGAGGGGGCATTCTGTGACTACTGAGGAAGAGGGAGGTGGCATTCTGTGACTACTGAGGAAGAGGGAGGGGGCATTCGGAACTGGGGAAGAGGGGGGGACATTCTTGACACGGGGAAAAGGGGGAGGGGCATTCTGTGACTACTGAGGAAGAGGGAGGGGGCATTCTGTGACTACTGAGGAAGAGGGAGGGGGCATTCTGTGACTACTGAGGAAGAGGGAGGGGGCATTCTGTGACTACTGAGGAAGAGGGAGGGGACATTCTGTGACTACTGAGGAAGAGGGAGGGGGCATTCTGTGACTACTGAGGAAGAGGGGGGGGGCTTATGTACTATTGAGGAAGGGGGGGGGCATTATGTGATAGGGGAAGGCAGGGGGCATTCTGTGACTATTGAGGAAGAGGGAGGGGGCATTCTGTTTACTATGGGGAAGAGGGGGGGCTTCTTGACTAAGAGGAAGAGGGGGGGGGGCATTCTGTGACTAGAAAAAGAGGCGGAGGATTCTAAAACACGAGGAAGAGGGGGGGGGCATTCTGTAACTGAGGAAGGGGGGAGGGGGGCTTCTTTTGTTTAAATTGGGGGGGGCATTCTTGACTACTGGGGAGAGGGGGGGGGGCAATATTGACTACTGGGAAAGGGGCAGGGGGCATTTTTGGGGACTTTTGGGAAGAGGGGGGGGCATTCTGTTACAAATGGGGGAAGAGGGAGGGGCATTCTGTGACTAATGAGGAAGAGGGAGGGGGCATTCTGTGACTACTGAAGAAGAGGCAGGAGGCATTCTGTGAAAAAGGGAAGAGGGGGGGGGATTCTGGACAACTGGAGATGGGGCATTCTTACTCTGAAAAGAGGGAGGGGGCATTATGGCAACTGAGGAAGAGGCGGAGCATTCTGTCTACTGAGGAAGAGGGGGGGGGCATTTTTGTATTTCTGGGGAAAGGGGGGGGGCAAAAAATGTACTACTGGGAAGAGGCAGGGGGCATTCTGTGACTAATGAGGAAGAGGGAGGGGGCATTCTGTGACTACTGAAGAAGAGGGAGGGGGCATTATGTGAATACTGTGGAAGGGGGAGGCATTCTATATACGGGGGAAAGGGGGGGGGGCTTTTTGTGATACGAAAAGGGAGGAGGGGGCATTCTGTGACTACAGAGAAAAAAGGGAGGGGGCATTCTGTGGCTACTGAGGAAGACAGGGGGGACGTTATGTTTCTAATGAGGAAGAGGGAGGGGGCTTTTCGGCCCTACGAGAAAGAGGGGGGGGTATCTGGGGCACTGGGGAAGGGGCGGAGGCATTCTGGGACTACTGAGGAAGAAGAAGGGGCTTTTCTGGACACGGGGAAGGATGAGGGGGCATTATGTGACTACTGAGGAAGAGGGAGGGGGCATTATGTGACTACTGAGGAAGAGGCAGGAGGCATTCTGTGACTATTGAGGAAGAGGGAGGGGGCATTCTGTTACTACTGAGGAAGAGGGAGGGGCATTCTGTGACTAATGAGGAAGAGGGAGGGGGCATTCTGTGACTACTGAAGAAGAGGGGGGCATTCTTGCTCTGGGGAAAGGGGGAGGGGGCTTTTTCTGTGACTACTGAGGAAGAGGCAGGAGGCATTCTGTGACTACTGAGGGAGGGGGCATTCTGTGACTACTGAACAAGAGGGAGGGGGCAGTATGTGACTAATGAGGAAGAGGGAGGGGCATTTGTCTACGAAGAAAGGGGGGGGTCAGTTACTATGGAAAAGGGGGAGGGTCATTCTTACTACTGAGGAAGAGGGAGGGGGCATTCTGTGACTACTGAGGAAGAGGGAGGGGGCATTCTGTGACTACTGAGGAAGAGGGAGGGGCATTCTGTGACTACTGAGGAAGAGGGAGGAGGCATTCCTGGGGCTACTGGGGAAGAGGGGGGGAAAATTTTTTCAAATGAGGAAAGGGGGGGCATTCTGGGCACTGAGAAAAGGGGGGGGGTATTCTTTGGCTACTGGGAAGGGGCAGGAGCATTCGGATACTGAGGAAAATGAAAGAGGGGACATTCTGTGACTACTGAGGAAGAAGAAAGAGGGACTTTCTTGACTAGAGGAAGAAGAAGAGGAAAAATACTGAAAAACTGGGGAAGAAGGAGGGTTTTACATCATTTGAATACTGAGGAAGAGTGAGGGGGCTATGTGATACTGAGGAAAAGGAGAGGGAAAAGTGGTACTGAGGAAAAAGGGGGGGCACCATTGCTACTGAGGAAGAAAAGGGGGGGGGCATTCGGGTAAAGGGAGGAGCGTGCGAGTGGTAGACATAAATGATGGGTGTAGTGGTGGTTTGTGGACTGTGCTTGAAGGAGGGGACATTCTGTGACTACTGTGGAAGAGGGAGGGGGCATCATGTGACTACGGGAAAAAAGGGGAAGGGCAAATGTGACTACTGAGGAAGACAGAAGAGGCAGTCTGTGGCTACTGAGGAATAATGAGGGGGCGTCATGTGACTACTGAGGAAGAAGGAGGGGGCATCATGTGACTACTGAGGAAGAAGAAAGAGGGAGAATTATGTGACTACTGAGGAAGAAGAAAGAGGGGGCATTATGTGACTACTGAGGAAAAAGAAGGAGGGGGCATTCTGTTGTAAAGTGCAGGGAGTGGTGCGGGGGTAGAATAAAGATGGGTGTAGGGTGGTCGGGTGGACTTTTTCCTTGAAGGAGAGGACACTGGACTTTGAGAAGAAAAAAAAGGGGCATTCTATGACACTGGGGGAAAACAGGGGGGGGTTTTCTGGACTACTGAGGAAGAGGCAGGGGCTTCTGTGACCTGAGGAAGATGGAGGGGGCATTTTGTGACTACTGAGGAAGAGGAAGGGGCATTCTGTGACTAATGGGGAAAGGGAGGGGCTTTCTGTGACTACTGGGGAAAAGAGGGAGGGGCTTTCTGTGACTACTGAGGAAGGGGGGGGCATCCTGTGACTACTGAGGAAGAGGGAGGGGACATTCTGTTGACAACTAGGAAGGGGAAAGGGGGAACATTCTGGACTACGGAAAGGGGGGGCATTCGTGACTATTGGGGAAGAGGGGGGGGGCATTATTGAACTGGGAAAGAGGCGGAGGCTTCTGTACTTTGAAAAGGGGGAGGGGGGCATTCGTTACTACGGGGGAAGAGGGAGGGGCATTCTGTATAATAAAAAAAGAGGGGGGGGGCATTCGGACTACTGAAGAAGAGGCAGGAGGCCTTCTGTGACTACTGTGGAAGAGGGGGGCATTCTGTGACTACTGAGGGAGGGGGCATTCTGTGACTACTGAGGAAGAGGGAGGGGGCATTTCTGGATCTGAGGAAGAGGGGGGGGACATTCGGGGATATGAGGAAGAGGGAGGGACATTCTGGGGACTCTAGGAAGGGGGGGGGACTTCGTGACTACTGAGGAAGAGGGAGGGGGCATTCTGTGACTATTGAGGAAGAGGGAGGGGGCATTATGTGACTACTGAGGAAGAGGCAGGAGGCATTCTGTGACTATGGGGAAAGGGGGGGAGGGGAACTGTTACTAGAAAAGAGGGGGGGCATTCTGGAAAAATGGGAAGAGGGGGGGGGCATTCTGTGAAACAGAAAAAGGGCGGGGAGGCATTCTGTGACTACTGAGGAAGAGGGAGGGGGGCATTCTGTGACTACTGAGAAGAGGAAGGGGCTTCGTGCACTGAGGGAGGGGGCATTCTTGAAACGAGAAAGGGGAGGGGCTTTTCTTGACTACGAGAAAGAGGGGGGGGGCATTCTGTGACTATGAGAAGAGGGAGGGGCTTTCTTGACTACGAGGAAAGGGGGGGGCATTCTGTACAATGGGGAAAGGGGGGGCATTCTGTGACTACTGAAGAAGAGGCAGGAGGCCTTCTGTGACTACGAAAAAGAGGAAAGGAGGCCTTCTTGACTACGAGGAAAGGGGGGGTGGCTTCTGTACTACTGAGGAAGAGGGGGGGCATTCTGTGACTACGAGGGAGGGGGCATTCTGTACTATGAGGAAAGGGGGGGGCATTCGGGACTACTAGGAAGGGGAGGGGCTCGTGACTACTGAGGAAAGGGGGGGGGACTTTGTGTGACTACTGGGAAGGGGGGAGGGGAACTTCTGTACAAAAAGGGAAAGAGGGAGGGGGCATTCTGTACATTGGGGAAAGAGGGGGGGCTTTTATTTGACTATGAGGAAAGGCAGGAGGCTTTTGACATGAGGAAGAGGGGGGGGGATTCGTTACACTGGGGAAGGGGGGGGGGCTTTCTGTGACAAATTTGGGGAAAGGGATGGGGGCTTCTGTGATACTGAAAAAAGGGGCAGAGGCTCGTGATCTGAGGAAGAGGGAGGGGCATTCGGCTACGAGGAAGAGGGGGGGGCTTTCTGTGCACGGAGGGAGGGGGCATTCTGTGACTACTGAGGAAGAGGGAGGGGGCATTCTGTGACTAATGAGGAAGAGGGAGGGGGCATTCTGTGACTACTGAGGAAGAGGGAGGGGCA
This sequence comes from Phyllomedusa bahiana, assembly GCA_025379985.1. Taxonomy (NCBI): domain Eukaryota; kingdom Metazoa; phylum Chordata; class Amphibia; order Anura; family Hylidae; genus Phyllomedusa; species Phyllomedusa bahiana. The sequence continues at coordinate 3,960 of JAODAL010006002.1, read as the reverse complement.
TTCTGTGACTAATGAGGAAGAGGGAGGGGCATTCTGTGACTAATGAGGAAGAGGTAGGAGGCATTCTGTGACTAATGAGGAAGACGGAGGGGGCATTCTGTGACTACTGAGGAAGAGGCAGGAGGTTTTTCGACACGAGGAGGGGGCATTCTGTGACTACTGAAGAAGAGGGAGGGGGCTTTATGTGACTACTGAGGAAGAGGGAGGGGACATTCTGTGACTAATGAGGAAGAGGGAGGGGGCATTCTGTGACTACTGAGGAAGGTGGGGCATACTGAGACTAATGAGGAAGAGGGAGGGGCTTCTTTTACTAATAGGAAGAGGCAGGGGGATTCTGTACTACTGAGGAAGAGGGAGGGGGCATTTTGTGACTACTGAGGAAGAGGGAGGGGCATTCGGTGACTACTGAGGGAGGGGGCATTCTGTGACTACTGAAGAAGAGGGAGGGGGCATTATGTGATTACTGAGGAAGAGGGAGGGGGCATTATGTGACTACTGAGGAAGAGGGAGGGGGCATTCTGTGACTACTGAAGGAGGGGGCATTCTGTGACTACTGAGGAAGAGGGAGGGGGCATTTTGTGACTACTGAGGAAGAGGGAGGGGCATTCGGTGACACGGGGGAGGGGGCATTCGTGATTTACTGAAGAAGAGGGAGGGGGCATTGTGTGATTACTGAGGAAGAGGGGGGGCATTATGTGACTACTGAGGAAGAGGGAGGGGCTTTCTGTACTACTGAGAAGAGGGGGGGATCGTGCACTGAGGAGGGGCTTTCTGTGACTACTGAGGAAGAGGGAGGGGGCATTCTGTGACTAATGAGGAAGAGGGAGGGACCTTCTTATACTGGGGAAAGAGGGGGGGGTTTCTTGGGACTAATGAGGAAGAGGGGAGGGGCATTCGGACTAATGAGGAAGAAAGGAGGAGGCATTCGTGACTAATGGGAAGACGGAGGGGGATTCGTGACTACTGGGGGAAAGGGCAGGAGGCATTCTGGGGACTACTGGGGGGAGGGGGCTTTCTTGACAAGAAGAAGAGGGGGGGGCATTAGGGACTATGGGGAAGAGGGGGGGGAATTTTCTGGATAAGGGGAAGAGGGAGGTGGCATTCTGTGACTACTGAGGATGGGGGGGCATTCTGTGACTAATGAGGAAGAGGGAGGGGGCATTCTGTGACTAATGAGGAAGAGGCATGAGGCATTCTGTGACTACTGAGGAAGAGGGAGGGGGCATTTGTGACTACTGAGGAAGAGGGAGGGGCATTCGGTGACTACGGGTGGAGGGGGCATTCGGGATACTGAAGAAGAGGGGGGGCATTTGTGATTACTGGGAAAGGGAGGGGGCTTATGTGACTTTGAAAAAAGGGGGGGGAATTCTGTGACTACTGAGGAAGAGGGAGGGGGCATTCTGTGACTACTGAGGAAGAGGGAGGGGGCATTCTGTGACTACTGAGGAAGAGGGAGGGGCATTCTGTGACTACTGAGGGAGGGGGCATTCTGTGACTACTGAAGAAGAGGGAGGGGGCATTCTGTGACTACTGAGGAAGAGGGAGGGGGCATGATGTGACTACTGAGGAAGAGGGAGGGGGCATGGTGTGACTACTGAGGAAGAGGGAGGGGGAATTCTGTGACTACTGAGGAAGAGGCAGGAGGCATTCTATGTACTACAAAATAAACTACTCCTTTAAAATATACCTTAAAAATCAATCTAAAATTATACTCACAAAAAAATTATCGGGACACCAAACAGTAGAAGAACAGATAAACCAAAACTGTTCCTAAACCAGACCCCCTAAGTTTACTAACAAGAGGGGAAAACCCCCGCCCCAATAAGGGCGCCCCGTGAAAAACCCCTGTCTAGACCCAAAAACAAACCCCCCGTAAAAACGTCGCCAATTTTTAAGTTATTTTCAAGCGAGGGTTTCAAAAAAATGAAAAAAAGAGGGGGGGGGCAAGAACTAGTAAACCCAAGGGTATAGATTGTGAAAAAGCGTCGTATCAGCTTATAGAAAAAAAACAATAACAGATTAACCCCACCCAAAATACCCAAATAATCTATTTGAAACTACAACTTGGTTTATAGAAAGTTCCCAAACTTACTGCACCCAATTTACCCAGTAATTCAATCAATAGGGCAATATCACCAAAATTTAGCGCTAGAATAACCCCAAAAACCCTTTCATCCTATTTCAAGGACTCCTCAGTGGGTCAAATAAACATATCCATCTAAAAAAAATAATCAAACAAAAAACAACCAAGTAGTAATTTAAATAATAACAAAAAAAGGGTTATCCCATATATGTACATTAAACCCAAACCAAAAAATAGCCCAAAAACCTACATCTCCCAAACGTTTCTCTATGGAGATGCAAAAGATTTTTCTTATCAATCGAGTAGGTGTCTCTCCTTATGGTGGGAACTCAAATAGTGGGTGATTCTCCGGTCCACAAATTTGTAAACACATAAAGGGTATTTATATCCCCCCCGGGGAAATCCCCCCCAACAGGAGGAGGGAAAAACGCCCCCCTATTCATAAACCAAATCAGGTACTCATTTAGACGCATGTGACAGTGTCGCCCTTTTAGAGTGTCCTGCCTGTCCGCAATTTCGATCCAGCGGAACCCACTTCCGTATACCCCCAACCCGATAGATCTGTGAATCATCCGGCAACAGCGCCCCACGCGCGGATATTAAGCTGGCGGGCCCCGGGATCAACACGGCCCCCCCGCGCATGCTCAGGAACATGGCCCGGCGTTAAACAACGCCTAGCACCAGCCGAAAACAAAATAACAAAGCTGCCCGGCCTCAAAAAAAACATCCCAGAGGACCGAAAGCGGCATGTACCCAGCGCCTAACATACGCAAAGGGACAAAAATTAGATGCCAAACAGCATATGACGGCAACCTCAAAAATCATCAGAGGTCACGCTACGCTCATATCAATTTAGATGGATAGCCAGAAATTATATATTATATATATGTAATCAAATAGTTGCAACAGAAGGTATGTCTATGCAACCATGTCAAAACATACAGTTGTACACACAATAAGATATACAATAGATATATGGCATAAAAAAAATATCAAAAGTTCGGGAATCTGTGTTTAAATGAGGGTATACATGTATCAAAGATATCTAGAGGAAGCTCACAAGAAACACATGAAGGACAATGATTCATTTAACCCTTTTGGAAACACACAATTGAGTCTGTAAATCCACTGTGTTTCACGCTGTAAAATTAGTATGTCCCAATCGCCGCCTCTCAAGGGGGGCTTTACCAAGTCAATACCTCTAAATTGCATTATATCACTCCTACCATCATGCTTTTCCCATACATGTCTCGCAATTGCTGTATCATGTTGTTTTTTGATATCACCAATAAGCTCACCAATTCTTCTCCTCAATTCTCTGCGTGTTTTACCAACATAATTTAGCCCGCAGGGGCAGGTGGCCAGGTAGACAACACCAACAGAAGTGCAATTAATGAATCCTCTAATGGTGTATTTAGAGGGGTTGTCAGTACTAACGAATGTTTTTACAGTTTCGTAAAAATTGACAGAATTTACACATGCCACATTTAAAGCAACCATTTGGCTGTCTCCCTAGCCAAGTTTCCCTCTGTGGGGCCACAAAATGGCTTCTCACCAATCTGTCCCGTAGGCTCCGCCCTTTACGGTAAGTAATTGCGGGGGTGGCAGGTAATATCTCCTTAAGAACATCATCTTGTAGGAGTATTCTCCAATATTTAATAACAATATCGTAGACCTTGTTTGTCTGTGAATTGTATTCCCAATGATCCGAAGATCATTTCTCTCGGCTATTCCGTGATCATTTTGCTTCACCCTAGGAACCAAAAGACCAGCCCGATCCTCCTGTATCGCCCTTTGATATGCCTCTTTGAGAGAAGATTGGGGATATCCTCTCGCAACAAACCTTTCCCCCCCTTCCTGGCTTTTTTTTAAAATTA